>PDNB01000333.1:0-17460 GCA_002573585.1 Helicocarpus griseus UAMH5409
CATCCTGGCTCCTTCTTGTTATCCTCAACTCCTGCCTCAAAAGTGTTCATTTTCCTTGTTATGTGTTTACATCTTATCCTGTATCCCTTTTCTTCTCTTTTTCCAGGACTCTAGCTAGTATGAGAGATAGAATTGAATTCATTGAGTTCCCATCCTTGATTTACTACGTCATCCTCACGTAAGGATTTCCGTACTGTGGCCATACGTGGCCTACACGCTTTTTCTGGGGGCTTGTCCCACGTGATAAGCTATTAGCCTGTCCCGTCCCAGGCCACAAGTTCAACAATGAACTTGAATTCATGACAATGACAATGATGACGATGCTTCAGAAAAGAGATTCTAAGAGCAAACTAGTACTAAAGAGAAGTCGCCCCCGCGAGCGCGAAAGAGCTGGACCGATAACTGGTTACTAAGCAGCGGCAAGTCCCAATTCTTTATCACAGGTTGGACCTTGTCAAGTCAGGCGAGGGCATGTCACCATTCGCCCGTTGGATGTCGATACCGCGCGAGCATCAACGAAGCGATGCTAAAAAGGGGTAGTGAGCCGGGATCAGCTAGCTACCAGCAGAAGACCAGCCCGAAACCTCCAAGCCGAGTGGTAGCAAAAAGAAAATAAGGGGCCCCCGCTCGACTCAGGACTGATAACTGATCCCAAGTGGGCTGATAGATCTACTCTGCATTTAGCCCAAGGTCAATAGCAGATCCTCTCTCCAATCAACGAATTTCCATTCAGCATCCGTCTGACTACTATGTTAACATACATATGTTAAGAGCCAATATTAGGAAAGCTTCGAAAAGCAACGATGGTTGATATATCATAATGCTTCAAGAAGTGCCGTGTCAGTAGGCAAAAAAGCAAGAAAGGGATGAAGCGCGAAAGACAGGGATAGTAGGCATGGGTTATCTCCCAAGTGAACTTCGGAGCTAATAACTGGTTGAGACTGCTTGTTTAGCCTTATCGAGGAGGGGAAAATATGGGACTGGAAAGCTCCCGAATCCTACCATAGTTTTCAATGAATGCTCGGGCTCCCCCCAATGTACGGTTCTACTGCATACAGATTCGGTGCATTATAAACCGCCAAGTGCTTGCAGCGAGCGCTGATAACAGCCTACATCACATAGGTCGTGCAATGCCCGGATAACTACTGGGAGCCTCTATATCTTGCATAACATCCTGGAATGACAGACAGAACCAAGCAAACACTTCCTTTTCTTTGCATATGCTTGGCCTTCTTTACAGTCAAGATCAACCAGGATCACTTTTACTTGCATTATTTCGTCCATCTGTCAAAACATCCCACTTCTTGAGCTGGTCCTCACGTTAGGAAATATTCAGTGTCAGTGATTTTCAACAATGGCCAACGGGGGTGACACGAAGTCGTCAGCGTCCACTGTCCCAGATGCAGTGGTTGCGGTGTCAGTCGACGATGGGAAAAGCGGCGGCCAGGGAAAAGAGATCGAAAAGTACGCCGATGAAAGGATTGTCAAATCTTCGCGCGATGCAGACGAGGCTTTGAAGGCGTTCAATCAGAGCGACGGCGAGCCCATCGTACTCACGGCGGAGACTAATAAACGGCTGCTTAAAATCATTGATTGGCACATGATGCCGCTGATGTGTGTTGTGTATGGCATGAACTATCTTGACAGTACGGTCCAGTTATGCTTAATATCGTCGAGTGATCGGAGCAAAAGATTACCCTTGTTGCTCATCTCTTTCCTGCTGCAGCTTGCTGACAAGATCGACTTACTATCTCTGATGAACAGAAACTACGTTGTCCTATGCCAGCGTCATGGGCTTGAAAGAGGATATTAATCTTGTTGGCGACAACTACCAATGGCTCGGAAGCATGTTCTACATCGGTATGGTCCCGTATATACAGGACACTTAAGGACTTATGTCGTAGGAAAGAAAGGGGCTGATCGCCATATCCTGCTTCAGGTTATTTGGCCTGGGAGTGGCCTACTACCCAGCTTCTACAGCGACTGCCTTTGGCCAAATATTCCGCGTTCTGCATCGTGGTATGGGGTCTCGTGCTCACCTGCTTTGCCGGAGTGACAAACTTTGCCGGTTCAGTTGCTATTCGGCTATTTCTTGGTATCTTTGAAGCTGCGGTGACGCCTGGATTTACGCTACTCACGTCGCAGGTCAGTATTCTCAGTGTTTCTATCGTGTCATGTTCCACAAAGTATTGCGTTGACACTATGATCCAGTGGTACACCAAAAACGAACAAAGCACGCGAGTAAACATATGGTTCTCCTTTAATGGGTGGGGTCAGATATTCGGCGGTGTAGTCGCCTACGGTATCGCTGTTGGTGCCCGACTTCATGGAACAGCCATTGATCCGTGGAAAGTTGTCTTTCTGGTAACGGGTCTACTTACCATAACTCTAGGCGTGTGGTTCTACTGGTTGATCCCTGATAACCAACTCAACGCAAAATGGCTCAGCAAGGAAGATCGCGTTCTCGCCGTTGAGCGTGTGCGGGTTAACCAGCAGGGGATAGGGAATAAACATTTCAAGTTGTACCAGCTTAAAGAAGCTCTCCTTGATCCTATGACCTGGGCGTTTGTGTTCTATGCATTAGCTTCTGATATTCCAAATGGTAAGTAATTGTGTTGCACTGTTAGATTCTGAAGAGCGAGGTGCTAATATTACAAAGGGGGGCTTACCAACTTCTTCAATCAACTGGTAAGATTATTCTCCATTTTGTAATGCTATAGTTTCTGGTTACTGACTTGACAATGCATACATAGATTGTTAGTTTCGGGTACACCCAGGAGCAAAGCTTACTCTACGGGACACCGGCCGGCGCTGTTGAGGTGGTTGCGCTGTTATTGAACGGGTTCCTTGGTGACTATTATGGCCAGCGGATTCTCGTATCATCTGTAGGGCTACTCGTCGCCGTGCTGGGCATGGTTTTGATAGTTGCGCTGCCCCTAACCAACAACGCCGGCCGACTCATTGGCTACTACTTGACCATGGCAGCACCATGCCCTTTTGTCTGCATCTTGGGAATGATCTCGTCTAACGTTGCTGGATACACTAAGAAGACAACCGTAGCTGCACTGTATCTGATTGGATATTGCGTGGGAAATATCATCGGTGGGTATTGATCTGAGATGGTTCCCTGCAAAGGGGAAAGCTTGCATGATAATGCGCATACTGCCCAATCCGCGGCTAACAAAAAATATAGGGCCTCAAACATTCCGACCAGAACATGCCCCACGATATCTCCCTGCGGAAATCACCATCATTGTATGCTGGGGAGCGTGTCTGGTGGACATGTATTTCATCTTTTGGTGGTACAAGAGACAAAACGCTCGTAAAGCAGAAGCCAGAGCAGTTGAGGGATATGTCAAGCTGGAGAACCAAGAGTATGTAGAACAAATCCCCACAACAATGGCAGTCTTGTGGCGCTTGAGTACTGACAAATGAGTAGGTGGCTGGATCTGACAGATCAAGAAAACAAGGAGCTCGTGTATATCGTCTAGTTGGGTTTTGCTTCTTTACTCAGCAGCATATAAGGCACTGTTGGATTGATAACACTAATCAGACAGGCAAGAATGACAAGTCCGTCTCGATGAATGATAACTTTCATAGTTTCCCCTGTCATAACATTGGAAGTCAAAATGTTTCCGCTTTAGACTTCTTCACAACGTAGTCAATCTCCTGCCAAGCCCCGGGCTGCAGAAGTTGTAAAGTAGGATAAGTTAACCATTCGACAATGCGGCGTAGAACTATTAAACTACCGTACGGCCCTCAGAGCATTCATTTAACTAGCGGATGTCTAGGTACAAACATATTTACATCGAGCTTGGTTCTTCTGATGAACTCACCGCAAGAATGCTCGCATGGAAGCAGTGGATGGGGTCGCTTAAATTACTGATGCAACCAAGACCGCTGTTGCGATTGATATATTGAGGATGAACGATTTAAGACAGGATTTAAGGGTTTTTTTTTATCCTTTTGAATCTCCTATGAGTATCAGCTTAGCATTATTTTGCTTTTCAATGTTAATGCGTTTAAGCGTACAAAGCACCTAGGTAGTCATTTAGGAAAGGTAAGGGCTGTTCCTCTGAGGCCAAGACTATAAATATATAGGAGTATCAACCACCAACGCCATTTGCCCCCCTATATTGAATATAAATAACTTCGAATGTCTGAATACGGCCACAGCTCATAGTAAAAGAGCCGTCCTCCTCAGTCATCAGAATCAGCCCATCTTCTCCCACTCTAGTACCCACCGCACATTCCCCCAAGAACAATCAGAAACATAGTTCAGAAACCCAGGCCTCTCCGTCCTCCCAAAGTGCAAACGTGGCCCAACATCCAATAACCCGCGAATCCTAGAGTCAGATCCGGATCCGGATCCCGCATAGTATTTATTATTCTTGACCTCTTCAGGATCATATTTTGCCAACAGATTCAACTTCACACTCTCTAATCTGTCCAACCTGGGCAAATACCCCAACAGTAAATCCAACACGTCCCGCTCATATGTTTCGTAACATCTTTCCCCTATCCTCAGGTGGCGCAGCGAAGATCCATGCGTCTCAAAGAGCGCCAAAAGGAATTCGACCGTTATGGGGTAGAAGCAGTTGTGAGGCAAATTTGAAATTTCAAAAGACGTGAGTGGGTTTGGCAGGCCTGTGAGTACTTGGCTGGTTATGCTTTGGCGTTTCCCTGGAGCTTTATAAATAAAAGCATGCGGCTCGGGGCAAGAAAGTCCTAGTGACGTGAGGAATTTCAGGGAAGATAGTATGGAGAGCGTTGTGTGTGGGTCGGTGAGGGAGGTATATATTAACGTTAGGTGCTGGAGGTTCTCGAAGTTGGAGAGGAAATAAAGATGGATGGGCGTGGAGAAGAAGGAGAGAGAAGTTAGACTTGGAATTGCATGCGGGAGCATCTGAGCGATCAGGTAGTGTTCTGGGACCATGGTGTCGAGCTGGATGCCGAATGGTGGAGGGCGACCGTTGACCATTTCCCTTGCATACGGTGAGAGGTTTATTTCCAAAGCCCCGAGGTGGGAGAACGAGCAAAGAATATCCCAGAGTTGGGGAATGGGACGCGATGATGATGGCCCTGCTGCTTCTCGCTCTTCTTCTTCTTCTTCTTCTTCTTCTTCTTCTTCTTCTTCTTCTTCTTCTTCTTCTTCTTCGTCCATAACTACCTGATCCACAGTTGGGATATCCTTCCCAAGTAATTCCAGGTACTTCATCTCCCACCATTCCCCTGTCTTTGGCGTTTCTAGATCCAGTCCGTCCCGCATGCGCTGTTTCTTTGCCCTTCCAATTCCCGCCACTGAGGGTTGGAACTCCTCTCCCAGGTCGCTTAGCAGGTTCAAAGAAAGCTCCTTTGTATAACTCAGCCATTTCGGGTCTACACGCGAGGCCCATTCTGTGAATTTGATCCTATCCCTGAAGCATTTCCGTTCGGGAAAAAGCAAAGGGAAGGCTTCATCGCGCAGTTGTCGACATACGCAAGTGAGGTACATGAGACAAGCATGTTGGGGATTACTTTCCGGGTCGTGGAGGCCATCATAGATTCGAAGACGGATTTCAAGGGGCAGGCTGAGGAAGGTGGGTGTTTGTTTGCTCTGGTTCAAATTTCGTTGTAATGTTCCTTCTGCTGACATTATTGCTGGTTCGTATGCCTGTAAATTGGTATGTAAATGTGTGATTTGATAGTATGCGAGATAAGTGCTGTACTTATTTAAGAGAAACGGAAACCCTCCAGTGGGGGAATCCCAAGGTCATCAAGACATCAACCCTGGAGTTTTGTTCCACATTAAAAGCACACTAAATATTCTAGTATGAATTAGTGCAAAGCTGCTTAACTGTTGATCCTGGGCAGCTTGATGAGCTTTTAGCCTTTTATTAAAGCCTCAAGGGCCAACAACAATATAACCGACCTACGGGAGTTAGCGCAGCTTCATCACTGAAGTCTTCTCCCATGCAATCCGTAACGATGAGCCTTTGAATGTATGAATTATCTTTGAAGTACGTTAAAAACAATATGAATTAAGAAAGAAATGAGGAAATATAATAGTCAAAAACTAAGTACAGTGATTTTCCATCATGCTATTTCTGCAATCCGCGAATTCTGCCTGCAAATTCCCTACTTCCCAATGACTATCAACAGGTCAAGATTGCCCCGTGCCACAATCTTAGTAACCTTCTTGCCACCCAACTCCTTATGGTGATCCGCCAACATATATATCACTCCCTTGACATTGTCAGTTCCGCTCAACATTTCAAAGGCATCGTCCATGTTCGTATTCTTTTTGTCCGGATGAAACTCCGCTATGGTTCCCTCCTGACATGTCTGTTTCTTCGCCAGTTCGATCTTGTCCTTCGTGCCAGTATTGATGATATTTTGTTCCACGACAGCTTTGAGACGGCCCACGTCACCTTTCGCTACTTCTTTCCAGTTTTGCCATGTCACTTCGGACCACTTCATACGGTCTGGATCGTTTTTCTTCTCGTCACGGTCCCTGAATTTTTCGTGCACGACAATCAATCCCGCTTGTCGACTAAAGCTTGTATGGTAAATAACAACGCCTCCGGGAGGTTTATCGTCGCCTTTGTTTCGTATGTAGTACGAATCGCACTCGGGCTCGCTTCCCACGCCCATAGCGCTCTTGAAACTCGGATGAAAAGAAGGGGTCGTAGACAGAGGGCCAGATATTCCGTATTCGTTTATCCAGTTCTTTGCGGAATTGACGTCCGCCTTGTTGTCTTTTATGGCCTTCTCTAGGTGATTAAGGGCTTTTTGACCATTTTGCCTGTATTGCTGGGGTGATAGATTCTGGCCTTTGCCGTGTGGTGCTGACTTCCCTCGCTTTGACTTGGGAGACTTCGGATTCTTCGGATTTTTTGGGCTTGGCTTCTTTTTGGGTTTCCAATCGCATTGGTCCTTCTTCGGTTTCTTCTTCTTTTTCTTCTTCTTGTCTTCATCGTCCTTCTTTGGGTTCTTCTTCTTGTCTTTATCGTCCTCCTTTGGGTTCTTCTCCTTCTTCTCCTTGTCTTCTTTATCGTCCTTCTTTGGGTTCTTCTTCTTCTTGTCTTCTTTATCGTCCTCCTTTGGGTTCTTCTTCTTCTTCTTGTCCTTGGAATCTTTGTCGTCGGTCGGGTTTTTGTCCTTCGTTTTATCGTTTTTCTTCTTGGTGCTTGGTGTATCGGGTTTGAATATCTTAAAGAGGTCAAACTTGCGGGGGGCTTTTTCGACGGCCGGGTTGATTATCGAAGAATTGCAGTGGCATTGACCCAGCGTGTAATCGTTGCCGTCATCATCTTGGAAGATGTGTGCAGGTCCCAAATTTTCTCTGGCTATCCCGTTGCCCAGACACTGCAATGCAAGAGTAAGTTATTGATAGTCCATTAAAGATGGTGGGATAAAAAGGGCTTCAAGACCCCTTGAGGCTTGATCCCTCAAAGAGGCCAGCCACAGGAGAAGATTGATCTGAAAAGGAAAGGTTAACGTACCCCATTGCTCTCTAAACCCTTTTCCCCACAGAAGACACTGCACGGTTGCAGAGACTTCTCACTGCAGCAATTGTTGAGATAATTGAAGCATAAACCAGACTTTTCATAGGTAGCCAGTAGCTCTTGGTCAGGAACCCGCCGCTGAGCTATACTAGCTCCATGAGCCAAGGCATTGAATGCTGGGAGGCCAGTGCTGAGTAGCAACAGGGAGGACAAGATGATCCTCATGGTGAAGGAATCTGGGGGTGTCAATTCTCATGCGTGCATTTCAAATTGAGGACTTGAACATGATCGCTGTGGGCATTTATGACACTTATAGTACTGAATACGAAGTGTCAGAGTCAGAGGCTCAGAGCCTTTTCCTCTCTCCATAATTTCTCAGCCGTAGCTGAGCATTATCGTAAATTGATAGTCGTGCACCCCTGAGCTAAGGGGTCAAGGGTTGAAGCGTGATACTTCTGCTTTCTATTCAGGGAAGAGAACAATAGCTTACTACTACTAGAAATGGTACTGAGACAGCCTCGAGTCTGAGGCAGGACTATCCGACTATCAGCGGACCCGACGGTTCGGCCCCCGCCTGTCAAGCAAATCAACGGTCACATAGTAGTGGAGGATATGAACATCCTTTAACCGCCAGCTGCCTTAGTGGCACTTGGTGGGTGCATCGCGCGGGGAGCCGTTGCTTGACGCAACGTTAAGTTGTGCTTAGTGCTTCATCACCGTGCCCTGTTGCAATTATTAATAATTATTGCCAACCCGTAACAATCAGACTCATGCAACAGAACGTTTAACGGCAATAGCAGCAGTAATTTGGTGGTCCTGTTCTCAATTTCCTGCGCTTCCGTTCCATGTCGAGCGAGAGCAAAAAAAAAAGAATGGTAATAGTAATTCTGCGGCCATTGAATTGATATAAATTGAGGGACGGAACTTAGAAGAAGTCACAGGCATCACCTTTGAAGGAGGAACCCCTGACACTGCACCTCCGCTACCGAACTCTGGTTTTAAGAGTTTCGGTTGTTTGTGTGCTTAGGATAAGACTAAGTAAGAGGTGCCTTATGGTTTGCAAGGCTGAGAAGATCACGGACGAAAAATGTCCGGAATAATAACATAGTAATAATAACCGTCAATGATAATCGAGAGGCCTCGTAACGCGACGTCGTAGTCCCATAATAATAGGAACAGGGATCTACGCTAATCAGAGGACTAAAGTTGAACTTGGTTAGGTGTGGTGGATGTTAGTAGGACCTCGTATCAATTTGCACATCGCGGTGAGATTTTCAGTTGGAGATACGAACTGCTGAAATAGCGAATTAATGCTGGACAATAACGAAAGCGCTCTTCATGATGATATATAGGGGTTCAGAGGTGTTTGTGCTGGGGAAGTTGAGATAAAGTTTTTAGAGTTCAGCGAGGCCCACACCTCCGCCCTGATTCGCGGGCGCGGAACTTCGGAGCCAAGAACCGGCTGAGCTCGTAGCCTAGCTGCCAGGCTAGAGTATGGTGGTCAGAAATAAACCCCTAGGTAACGACCAGGAAAGAGATATCTGGAGCTCAGATAATATGCTGCATCAAGGATGTTTCTTCCCGCTCGTAGTAGCAGGGTTGGATAAATTAAAAATAAAGAGATAACCCTGTATAGTAACTTTCTCGGGGAACAAGACCAACATCAGTCAGGCCAAGCCGAAGACCCGAAACTCTCATGAGATATACGGAGTAACTAACTCTGTGTTCGCTCCATTAAATTGTTCGTCCTCGCTAAACGATTCTAATATGGCAGGTGCTCTAATATAATTGACGGCTCTGTTGTCAAGGCCAGATTGTGCCGTCACAGATATACCCTTATTCCTCTTCACCTCCATTTTTCCGTCGGATTCTCTCGCTTCTCCCTGGTACAACAGTGGAAAGATCTCCAACCGGCAGAGAAATAGGGAAGTCCACCGAGTCCAGTATTTGTGCGATCATGATATACCAGACGATCAGGACTAGAGCAAAAACCAAAGCGCCGCCGCTCTGAAAAGTAGAAGAAACAAGCGTGTTAGCTAATTCTGCTGATATTTAGACTTTCGGCGGGGCAAAATAATAAAGAGAAGGAGAGAAGGAAGCGGGATGAGAGTGGAGCCGGGACACTCGCCCTTTTGTGATGATGGAAATTACAAAGTGGATAGTACTGCATGTGTAAATAGACATGGAAGACTCACAAACTGTAGATGATGGCCAAATTCAGAGTTTCCAAGTGCGAGTTGGAAATAAGAGCCTGAAACGCATCCAAACGCGGCGACAAGCATTACGAGTGCGGTAAAAAGACAGATATTTGAGCGAAGTGAACAAAGTACGAAGACAAAAGATACCATTGTAAGAGATACGTAGTAGAAACCTGAAAGATTGTCAGATAAAGTGGGCGATTTTTCTTAATAGAACATGCAGGTCAATGGAATTTTGAAATCTGTCCATGACATACCAAGCGTCGCGTAATAGGCGGAAGTCGTTTGGCCTTCAAGGGTATTACCAGTTGGCGAATAAGCAGTGCCTGTGCCGAAGAATGGTTGAAGCGAAGTTCCCTGGACTATCCAGAATGTGCCTGTCATTTACCACGAGAAATATTAGCTTTGGTTAGAAAGAGGACGGGCCCAAGAAGTTTTCGAGCCTTTTCAAACATGTAGTTTTTTCTTTCGTTTTTCTCTTCTTTTTGACTGGTGTTTATCTTTTTGGGGACTGGTTAGTACAAAAAGGTGGGAAACTAACCGTATGTAAAGAAGATGGCACACGCAAAAGTGTTCCCGATGAGCCATTCTCCGATTGCGCCAAGGAGCTGCACCAGACCGCCAAAGAATATAAAAACAGTCCTTTTGAAAAAAATACATTAGTCCCCGGCGTACAATACTGCTTTTCGCAAATGCATATGGCAAACGATGACTGAACCTACAAAAGTGCGCCTCCGTGACCGCCAGCGCCCCGCCAGCCCATCAATGTACAGGCAAATGGAGTCGAGGCGATCACGAAACCAATCAACGCAATTGGCGTAGGATTTCCAAACTTCTTGCCGAGTTCGTATTTCCCAGGCCCCTTGGGGTTCAAATAGAGCTTCTCAAAGACATCGCGGGGTAGAACAACGCTCTCGGCAGTTCTGGTCCGCCGAATAGCTTCAATGTGCAAATCGGTAGGGTTCATATCTTCTTCGCTGGACATTTTTCTTTCTTGGGGGGGTGTGGAGGAGATCATAGTAGAAAATTAGCAGATTAGGTTGGAAATCGGTATCACTTTATTGTCAGAGCTCTATCAACAGAAGGGGGGGAGACTGCTTAAATAGACGACGACACATCTGGTCTCTTGCCTCATGCTCTCAGTCTCCGCATCCCAGGAGCCCAGCAACCCCGTGGGCAACGTGAAAGGGGATTTGGGGTAAACGTGGGGAAGATATTCTGAGGTCATGGTGGAGTAGGGAGCCAAAGGGAGCGCGTATGAAATCGAAAGGGATTGCGGGGCAGAGGGGCGGGATCCCCAAGTATTTGTAGAATTTGCGGGGTGCCATTGACCCGGTTGCTGATTTGTATCATCTTGTATATAAAGGCGAGCTTGGTACCAACCTTGATCTGCCAGAAAGGGTCGTGATAAGAAACTCTGTTGTCAGCTTCAGTGGATGTGTGGAGGAAACAACCCCCTTTGCCCAGAGATCCGGCTAGCATCGACGGCTATCAGCTGCCCAATGCCGAAATCTGAGTTCAGCTCTGCCGAACAGGACAGGCACAGGAATATCATTGAGAATAATTCAGAATAAGCACACAGCCCATGGCTGATAAAAGCGACCTCGCCCGCCAGCCCTCGCGGCTTAATTGTGTGCTCACAGTAAATCCACAGTTATTGCGTAATAACTTAGCAAATAAGCTATTCTTCAACAGAATGCTGTTGTCGCCAACTGGCCGGATGAAAATCACATGGTAATTGCTTATAGTCAGATTTATTATTAGAATTGAATTTTAAGCAATTTTAGGATTTCGCTGGTAGGTAACTAGTCCGTCCACCAATGTCCACAAGTCGATTTCAAGGAGGAGCCATAAACTGGCCAAGCTAGCAGCATGGCCTCTATTGAGTCTTCTAAAAGGTTGCGTGTATTTTGGAAGTCAGTGATGCTGGCGGTCTTTGTCTGCTCCCTCAGTCGATGTCCTCACTTCATCAGTATTCCCACGTTCCATGAAACACTCATCACTTTCACGGTTCACCACCACATCGCATGCTTCTACTTCATAGTTACCAATCGGAAGGAAGACAGTTTCCGTCTCATGAAGTGCCCAAGCAGTGCTTATTTTCGTGCTGCAAGTCTCGTGGAACAAGGTTTGAGCAAAAGACTGAACCAAGGGAGGGAATAAGAAAGGGGGAATTTGAGTTATTGAGCATCCAGCCACCGCGAAATAATTGGTTGACCCCGCGATTGTCGATTTACCGGATGAGGGGAAGAGTGAGCGCTGCCGAATGGACGTGCGTGGATTATAACAAAGGGGCGATTTTCCTCTCCAAACCATTTTTGAGGACATAGGCCATATCGATAGCCAACCTTTATTTTTCTTATTGTTGATTTTGTCGAGTTCACTCACGCTTGTGGGGAAACACGGTTGTAAGTTGCGAAGATGGGAGATTCTGATCTCGCTTTGTAGGCCTTGGGTAAATCAATATCGGGCAATAAGTATTAAGTATTGTAGGCAGTGGATTGAGAACTGCGATCTGCCCACTTCTGGGTCTCAATCTGAGGATCAAGTTAGATGTCATTTCACAATCCGTCCAGATAGAACTCGCTCACCCCCTCCTTTACCGATTTATCATGATTTTATCTATCAATAATCTTGAAGCTGCTGCGGGCGACAAGTTCGGAACATGCAGCTCTCGTCGACTTTTCAATGACAATATAACTCCCCGATACCGGGCTTGGAAACTGGTCACCGCTTCTCGCAGAGTCGCAGGCCAGAACATCTCGCAAGTGTTTTAACTGGCGGTGTGGCTGGAGTTAAGCCTAATCCATCGTTATTCTCCTAGCTGCAAGCCTGTAGCCCACTCCGCCTGCATGATGCAGTGGGCACCGTGCACTCGAAACACCAACAACTGGCAGCAATTGCAGCAAAGGCCGTCCCTGCATGGCGGCATGTCGGCATTTTCTTCCTATTGCCTGCTAGACTGTTCTTGGGCAGAACTGGACGTTGCTCCTCACTGCCCATCAACAAGATGTTTTGTTAGCACTGCTTCGTTGGACTATAATGGAGGGGTTATTATTAATGTTAGCCCGTGTCTGGTGGAGAGCATTCACCCGCATTCACCCCAACAAGTTTTCCAAGCCAGGGCGGTCTGTTAAATATCTGACCTCTGAAAGGCCTCGGATGCTTTGGACAATTCCTGCCTCCACGATTGTTATTAAACGCTCGAAATAGCGACAATTATTGCCGTTCATGTCTCGGCAAGCGTTTGGTTCAAGTTTCAACTACGCTGCGTATCCGCTAGCTATCCGACTGGCAACCCCCCCCCCCCCAACCCCGACGGCTCGTTTCTTGGACCAGCCGCCACCGTCCAATGTTCACACGGCGGGGAGTCGGCGACACGCCCAGAGAAAGACGCTCATTCTCGAAGCAAGGTGGGGTCAGGCAGATCGCCCGTGAGGCATCTCAGAAACCTGCGCCCAAGACCCAATGGAGCAAGGCACGCCTTGATTCAGGTCTGTCTGGCCAGTCATGTGGAGCAAAAAGGGTGGGCGACTCCTCGCGGGCGCATAACGTGGTCCCATAATAAGAATAGCTGCACTCGGGGGAGTGCAAAGGCTGTCGAATCAAGCGATTGCGGACCACTGTGGGTGAAGCAAGGAAGACAAATATGGAGACCGCGATCAGAAAATTGATAGCTAGCTCAGTGTCAAGGTTTTTATTTTTGTTGTGCGTATCCTGCTATTGACATATCTAGGGTTCCTGCCGCTGGTCTTATATATGCCGGCATATGCCCCCCGTATATTTCTTTCTGGACTGCAATATCACCAGACTCAGCCCACACCAGCTTGCCCCTCACGAGTTGACGCCTGCTGCAAGGAACCCTTTTCCTTTTATAGCCACATCCAAGATGTTGACCATCCCGTTGGAAGAATGATATGTTTCCGATTGTTGTACATTTTTATTCTTTCTGATCACACAGGAGTACAGTACACTGTTGTGCCCCATATTGTTTCTTCCAGCCCGCACCTGATTTCTCATGATCCAGAATAATCGCATGTGAACTGTACCAACAAGGTCTTATTCTCTGCATACACCCCGGCCTCAGTGTATCCAATCATTTAACGTTTACATTCTCTTCCCTGTCGACAACTGCTGGCAGCCCGCAAAGGACCTTCCGAAATATTTCTATACAATCGAGAAAGAGGGGCACAATACCAACTAAGCTGTGGCGGCGATCATATACTGTATATTGATGATCGAACATTCCATGGCCTGCGAGACAACCTGAAACCGCGCATGGCTTCAGCTGGTATGTTCGACAAATATTTTGCGACATGTGATTGCCGCATCGAATGCGTCCACTGACAATGTCTCTGCTGCCCAGTCTGATAGGCATTTATATTTAGCAATATTATACCCAGTTTAGCCCTGGGGGCGGCTTTAACTTAGCATGGGTACCTTCACATGCCAGGATATGACTGATGCTGTGGCTCTTCAACATCGACATTTGTCTTCCATACATATGCATGACGACAACACGATCTCCTCTCCTTTTCTTTATATTGACCCTTTTCCACGAAACGATGTCAACATTGATGTCGCCGCCGATTCTTCCTCATATACGCACTACGCCAATGCACCAGAAACAACACTGTCTTGTTGCGGCATTAGTTCCGATGCTAAATCCTACTATACAGCCGTCGAGGTTGCCGATGTCACCATGCAGCAGCGAGCTTCACCAGCAATATCAGAGCTAGGCCCCCTGACTCCGGGGACTACGTTTTCGGCAACGAGCGGCGAGATAAGCCCTATCGAATTAGGGTTTGTAAGTAAGCGCTCAACAGATTCGCCAGGCAAGCCGAATGCGTCCCCCCGTTCTAGACGACATAGTTATTACAGGGAAGCCAAACCAAATGCCAGCGAGTCCAGAACATCTTCGTGCTCGACAACTAGACGCCGTTCATCCTCTCAAGATATTCCCTCGAGATCATCCTCCGTGAGCCGCCGCAAGGCGTCTAAACATCATAGCCACAAGACTGGAGCTAATGCCCATATCCACTGTCCCACTTCACGCAGGGCAGATCCTTCTTTGGGCCACAAGCGAGCGGACCTTGTATCTCTTCATCGAGATAGCTGTCGTCTTTTTGAAGGTAGTTTGGGTGCAACAAATACGTCAGCCGGTCGAAGACAATACGATGCGAGGGCTGGGGCTTCGGAGTGGATACGTCCGCGAAGGGCGAAACTTAACCGATCAAACACAGCACCCACAGAAAGGATTACTATCGCCAGCATAGCTGGATCTTTTCAAGCCAGAAAGCCATTTTCAACCGCATCGCCTCCCCTATCACCATGTTTAAACTCGCCCACGCTATCTCCCGTCTCTCCGACATCTCCCGAAGGACAGTTTAGCCCCAACTCCCAGATAAATCACCACCGGGATCCAGTGCTCCGCGAGTCTTTCTCACACAGCGAATTACCAAGGGAAGATTTGCAAGAGCGCAAGCCCATCCCTGCGACTGTCATAGACTGGACATCTCCATCAACCCGCAGACGTGAATATGAGAAGATTGATCGTTCGACTCGTGGCGTGCGGGGTATGTGGCGAAGATTCGCACCCAGTTGGTGTCAACCGGGGGATAGCAGGACGCCCTTTTTCGAGGAGGGGAAGGGTGGAAAGGACATGTATGAAGGAAGTGTCCGGCGTTTTAGAATGGATGTCCCTGATGATGACGATGATAACGATACTTCCGAAGCGGAAGAGAATGATGACCCTGGTGGAAAGGGGAAGGCTCAACTGAGCCTCGGTGTAAAATGGAGGTGGACTGATAGCATTTCCCCTGCGGGGAGTCTGCGGGGTAGGGGTGGTCATGGGAAATGGCGTTGTTTGGGCAGCATTACACGGAAAACGAGTTCATGATAAAGCATATATACTGCATGTTTTGACCTGTTATTTTGGTCTGATCTCTTTTGTTGGTGGGAGTTTTGTCCTGTGCGCAGATACCCCTTCTGTTCCGTTGCATTGCGTTGGGTTGCATTGTCAAGAGGCTTCGAATGGCCTACACTGACTCTTGATATCATGGTGTTGGATGTCATGAAGATTTCTTTTTTTCTGTATATTCGGATTTGGCGCCTACCATATAATACGGCATATATACGTACATACATACTACATATCATATATATTTATATTTAGATAATTCTTGATATTTCTGCCAAAGAGCTTCGCACCTGTCATTCCATCACCTATATCCCATGATGGAATGACCTATAACCCGCCATGTAAATATGTAATTGCGTGACATGAGTAGCACGTCCCCGTAATGCCCAGAGCAATAGCTGCTAGTTGCATGCATGTACCATATCCAGGCTGCTAACCATATCTCATTGACGCATCACTATAACTTCATGGATTACTGAGGTGTCTATCACATACGAACATAGGGAGTGGAAAATAGGGCTTCCCGTCCGCTCAGCCGTACTCAAGCCACTCGCCGGCCTGTTAGTAGTTGGGTGGGTGACCACCAGCGAATCCGGGCTTTCGTATGTTTTTGCAGATGTTTTTATTTACTCACCTAGGTAGTCTTTCATCTTATTTTTTTGTTCGTTTATTTGCTGGAGGATAATAATAAATTTTTGTCCTATCGCAATATTTTGGAGGTGGAAAGCGAAAGAAGGTCATTCGTGAAAACACTAAATAATGCCCAATAACCGGGCCGCCCGCAGTTGGATTAAGCTTATTTTTAGCGGCCCAACGCCCAAGGAACAGGGGGGGGGGGTTGTTCGCTGGGGCTGGGCACGTTGGGGACTCCAATTCACGTATAAACGGAAATATCAATAACCTACTGCTCACGTCTTATGCACCGGTTTTCTTTCCGAGAACTAATAATATATGCCACATGAGATATATATATAATATATATAGCTATGGGTCCGTCTCCGGGTCTGACGGAGAGGTATTTATTATGTTTATCTCCAAAATTGCAATAACGTTCGCAGTTACAGGGGCACAGACAATTATTTTAAACCAGGCAGTTGATCTATTGAATCGTACCTATATATGCCCGAGTAACGACTGCACAGCCTTCAAAACGCCAATCCGAATATGAACCTTGCCCTTTTCGACGAACAAATACACAAGACGAATACAGTGCAACGCATGAGCAATGATTCATAAAAGATGTAGGAACCAGTGGGGGGTATATGCTATTCCCAACTAGAAAGTTGGAAGAAAAGCAGATAAAAGACAAAAATAATCCGCAAACCAAAAAGCCTCTTTTTTCCGTTTCCCGATTCGCCAAATATGCAAAAATTTATAACCAGCTAAACGAAGCCACCCCTGTAGCTCTCCAATTATAGAAGATCAAAGTCATCCAACTTCTCGCGGTATTGCAAGATATTTCTCTTGATCTTACTCGAATCAACCCAGGTGACGAAGTCTTCGAGATTCCTGTTAACCAGGAACGCAGGATCGGTGACAACCTCCGTACCGACACGAACATGGCCCTGTTCGATAAATTTCACGGCCTATAGCATTCAACCAAAGTCAGCGCCATCCCATACTTGATAGTCGACTCGGAAAACAGAGAAATAATCACAACCCCGAAGCATCCTCTACTGAATCTCACACAGAAAAATGCAACGCACCAGAATTCACCGCAAGGGAAAAAAAAAAACTTACCGCAGGAACATTCTCCACCATTCCCATTCTCACCATGATAACACCCAATCTCCTCCGCGCAAACGCACTGACTGTGACTTCCCTCTCGACCTTACTCAACCCGGCTCCTTGCTCG
>PDNB01000334.1:0-17161 GCA_002573585.1 Helicocarpus griseus UAMH5409
TTTTTTTTTTTTTTTTTTTTTTTTTAAGGGGGCAGCAATCGTGTTTTTGATTTCCTTATTCGCTTTTCTTCATACGAAATATCTCTCGAGTCAAAACACGTTAATCTCCCGCCCCGATTGACAATGCGCCGTGCTTAACGATGAGATCGATTCTTTACGACACCCTCCGGCCCTGCGTGCGAAATATCCATCATCGATTCCTGTATTCGTCTGATCCTCTCACAACCGGAACCCCTCCCGGCGCATTGAAGTTCCTGAGGTGATAAAGGCTAAAGCTAAACCAGGAAAAAAGAGCTAGGAGGAAGTAAAAAGGATATATACGCAATTGCGACTGTCCCTGTGTGGAGATTCGCTGGAGGAAAAGATCATAAATAGCAGATCAGGGCGACCAGATGGCGGGGCGCGATGGAAGTCCTGGAGCTGGAAGGTTGAGCCCGAGGTTGCCACGTCGAGCGTCCTCGAGGTCACCGTTGAGAGATAGCATACTGGAAGTGGATGCTGAGAGGAGAGAAGAGGATGAGAGAATTCTGCTTCAAGAGATGGAGGAGCGGAATGAGGCAGATGCGGGGAGGCAGTCGGAAGGCGGGGAAGGCGGTGGTGTTGATCTTAGCGACTCAGACCGTTCGTCCCAGGATGTAAGGAGGCCTTCACTCGCAATTCCGGATATGCCGCAACGGAGACCGTCTCAAGCTCGAGTTCGCTTTTCTACTGATTTGGAACGCCCCGCGGATAATACAACACCACAAAGCCCCGTACGAGAATCGCGGCCCAGTACTGCGAGAGCTGCCGCCTTGGGACTCAGGGTGGACACATCCTCGCCAAACGTCACAAATCCAAGAAGCGTATCACCTCGAAGTGCTGGTGAACGACTGTCTCCAGTTTCCCCTGCGGACCCGGTCGCGCCGCTGCGTGATGTTTCTCCCAACTCTCCTAAATCCCGGAACCGGGGCTACTCTTTGCGACGATCTATCTTTGCTAGGAACATTGCCAACCAATCAGAGGATGATGGAACGAATATTGAAATGGGTCAGGCTCTGTCGTCTAGCAGCGAGGCTCTGTCGCGGGCTCCCTCACAGCAGCAGCAACATCATCATAAGGAGGAGCAAGGGAAGACTAGTGAAGAAGTCGTTGTCCAGACAAGCTCTAAGGACGAGGACTCTACCGCCTCCCCCGACCCCAAGGACCAATTAAAGGTAGTGAAACCGCATTCTGCGAGAAACGCTGTGTATAAAGTGCGTGCTACGCATGAATTAGCGGTCTCCCGCTTGAAAGACCTCACCGCCGCTTTCCAAAAGCACGTCCTCCGCATCAAAGAAATCCCCCCTAGCAAAGACGGCCGACACATCGATCTCGACGTACAGCGGCCAGATCCTCTGATCGATGAGCGGACTGGGAAACCCTACATCAGTAATTTCATTCGATCTAGCCGATACAGTCTGTGGAGTTTCTTCCCCCGACAATTTGTGGCGCAATTTTCCAAACTTGCGAATTTTTATTTCCTTGTCGTTTCTATTTTGCAAATGATACCCGGTCTGAGTACCACTGGTACTTTTACCACATTTATTCCTTTGATGATTTTTGTTGGTATTTCCATGGGGAAGGAAGGTATTGATGACCTCCGCCGATACCGGTTGGATAAGGAGGAGAATAATCGGATAGCTTACATCTTGCGCTCACGCAACTCGAGTAATGAGGCATTGGAATCCAAGGTTGCAAAGGATATCGAATCAGGCTCGAGTGTTGGGGAGTATTGGGCGCCTACGAAATGGGTGGATATCAAGGTGGGCGATGTCATCAAGCTCTGTCGGGATCAGCCAGCGCCTGCAGATTTGGTTCTTCTCCATGCCGAAGAGCAGAACGGTATCGCGTACATTGAGACCATGGCCCTGGATGGCGAGACGAACCTTAAGAGCAAGCAGCCCTGCATACCCGTGGCGAAGACGTGCAAGACTCCAAAGGATATCATGAACAACACATCGATTCATTTCGCCGTTGAAGATCCCAATATCGATCTTTATAGATTTGACGGAAATGTCACGGTGGGCACGGAGAAACTGCCCCTCACAAATGCAGAGGTCATCTATCGAGGTAGCATCCTGCGCAACACTCGCGAAGCATACGGAATGGTCATTTACACGGGTGAGGAGTGCAAGATACGCATGAACGCCAATAAAAACCCTCGTATCAAGGCGCCCGCCCTGCAGGCCGTGGTGAACCGTGTCGTTGCTGTCATCGTCGTCTTTGTCGTTGTCCTTGCTGCGGCCTGTACCATTGCTTACAAGTTTTGGTCCGAGGATGTGGAAGACAAGGCGTTTTATCTCGAACACGCCAACGTCTCGTACGGTCCCATATTTACCTCGTTTCTCATCATGTTTAACACCATGATTCCCATTTCGCTCTATGTCAGTTTGGAAATCGTCAAGGTTGCGCAGATGTTTTTGCTGAATGATATTGATATGTATGATGAGGCGTCGAATACGCCGTTGGAAGCGAGGACTTCGACGATCAATGAGGAGTTGGGGCAGGTTAGGTATGTTAATCTGGTTGATTATGAACATATTTTGAAGTCAAATGGCTAATTGTAAAACAGCTACATTTTCTCCGATAAAACCGGCACCTTGACGAATAATACTATGAAATTCCGCAAAATGAGTGTTGCTGGCACTGCGTGGCTTCACGATACCGATCTGCAAGAGGAGGCAGCCCAGGAAGGAGACCGCAAAATGCTACTGCATAAAAAGCGAGTTTCCAAGGGGAAGAAGGCTGCTTCGCGCAAGTCCACTGCAGAGGATCAAAAGGCGTTGGCTAGGGCCTCTGGCGTGTCAAATCGCAGGAAAGGCGAAGCTTCATCCCCGAGTCGCTGGAAATCGAACAGGAAGGGCAGAACCTATCATGGAGGCCGCACTGTGGAGATGCTGGAGTATATACAGCAGAAACCGCACACGTTATTTGCCCGCAAGGCGAAATTCTTCATCCTTGCCCTCGCTCTGTGCCATACGTGCTTGCCGGAACGGGACGAGGATGGAGAAATCATGTTCCAAGCTGCCTCGCCGGACGAAGCTGCGTTGGTTGTTGCTGCGAAGGAGATGGGGTATCTGGTCGTGGATAGGCAGCCCAACACTCTTACGATAAGATTAAACTCGGCTGGGCTGGACGGGGAAGCCGTTGAAGAAGTTTACGAGGTGTTGGATGTGATTGAGTTCTCCAGTGCGCGGAAGCGTATGTCGATCGTCGTTCGCATGCCGGATCAGAGAATCTGTATCTTTTGCAAGGGTGCGGATTCCACTATCATGAAACTCCTTAGACGGTCAGGCCTCGCCGCCGAAAAGGTTCTAGAGATTGAAAGCCGGGCCGACAGGAGAAAATCACTAGAGGCCAAGGAGGTGATGAGACGGAATAGCGAACATGCCAATCGCAGGGACAGCAAGGCGGCAAGCATGAGTATTGGCCGTCCCAGTTTCGCAGCTGCGCGACGGTCAAGCGTCTCGGGCAAACGGCATTCGTCGATGCGGGACAGTATTGACGTTTGGCTTCGGGATAGGGAAACTGATGGCGGCATGGACTTGAGGGGGGATGGTGAGGATTACTATAGTCCTCGTCCATCCGCTCAGTTCACGCCACGGCCATCGGGAACGCTTTCGGAACCGCGCTCGTCTTTCCAGACGGACTATGGGGAGGATTTGGTTGAGGAGTCGTTGGTGGTTAATGAGGCGATGGTGTTTGAGAGGTGTTTCCAGCATTTGAATGACTTTGCCACGGAAGGGTTGCGCACGCTTCTTTATGGGTATCGGTTTATTGATGAGGCGGATTATCAGAAGTGGAAGGCGATGTATCATGAGGCGACGACTAGCTTGGTTGATCGTCAGGAGAAGATTGAAAAGGTCGGAGAACAGATTGAGACTCAATTGGAGTTGGCTGGCGCCACTGCTATTGAAGATAAGTTGCAAAAGGGTGTTCCTGAGGCTATTGATAAGCTGCGACGGGCGAATATCAAGCTGTGGATGCTCACGGGTGATAAGCGGGAGACTGCGATCAATATTGGCAATTCTTGTCGGCTGGTCAAGGATTATTCGACGCTTACGATATTGGACCATGATGCTGGCGATGTCGAGCGGACGATACTGGAAACGACGACTAATATTACCAGGGGGGATACTGCTCATTCAGTAGTTGTGGTGGATGGGCAGACGCTTTCGGTGATCGAAGCGGATACCCTGCTCCAGGAGCGGTTTTTTGATCTGGCCATTCTAGTCGACTCTGTGATTTGCTGTCGTGCGAGCCCGAAGCAGAAAGCGTTTCTTGTGAAGTCGATTCGGAAGAGGGTGAAGAAGTCCATCACACTTGCCATTGGCGATGGTGCGAATGATATTGCTATGATTCAAGAGGCGCATGTGGGCATTGGCATTACGGGCAAGGAGGGTCTACAAGCCGCGAGAATATCGGACTACTCAATCGCGCAATTTAGATTCCTCCTCAAGCTCCTCCTCGTCCACGGCCGCTGGAACTACATCCGCGTGTGCAAATACACCCTGGGCACCTTTTGGAAAGAAACTCTATTCTACCTCACGCAAGCCCTCTACCAGCGCTGGAACGGCTACACCGGAACCAGTCTCTACGAATCCTGGTCCCTAAGCATGTTCAACACCCTCTTCACCTCCCTCCCCGTCATCTTCCTCGGAATCTTCGAAAAGGACCTCGCCGCCTCCACCCTCCTCGCCGTCCCCGAGCTCTACACCAAGGGCCAGCGCCACGGCGGCTTCAACATCCCCCTCTACATCTGGTGGGCCTTTATGGGCAGCTGCGAGGCCATGATCGTCTACTTCACCATGTACGGCCTCTTCGGCCGCGCCATCTTCACGCTGGACAGCGGCGTCTTCGCCATGGGCCTAATCACCTACTCCGCCTGCGTGATGATCATCAATGCCAAACTGCAGCTGCTCGAAATCCGCTACCGCTCCGTCATGGCTGCCGTCTCCATCATCGTCTCCGTCGGCGGCTGGTTCCTCTGGAACATGATCCTCTCACGCCAGTACCAGATCGACCCCATCTACAACGTGCGCGACAACTTCTTGCCCCGTACGGGTCGCAATGCGGCCTGGTGGGTTACGCTGATACTTGCTGTCGCGGCGGTGATTTTGTTTGAGGTCACGGTGACGACGGTGCGTGTTGCGCTGTTCCCGACCGATGTGGATTATTTCCAGGAGTATGAGATGGATTTGGAGATTCGGAAGAGGTTTGAGGAGGCGGCCGCGATGGAGTTGCAGCAGGGTTGGGATCGGGGGACGAAGGAGTCGAGTATCGAGGTGGCGAGGAGGGCGGAGATTGAGGCGGAGAGGGAGTTGCAGGTGCAGGAGTTGTTGGATCGGAGGACGACGGTGGAGGAGGTGGAGGTGGGGACGGAGGCGGGGCGGATGAGGGGGAGGAAAGGTGGCGGTGGTGGTACTGATGATGGGCAGATGGAAGAGGTGGATTTGGGAGGGGGAGGAGGTGGTGCTGGCGCTGGGGATAATGTGAATATGAAGAAGCGGCCCGGGTTGGTGACTAGGGGCAGTTCGACGGCGAGCGTCTCGAGGCGCTCGATGGATATTGCAAATATGTTTAGCAAGGGGTTTGGGACTATAAGGAAGGGACAGTTGTGATTTTTTCCCGCCCCTCCTCTCACTTATCGACTTTTTTTTTGATTTGATATGGTATTATGATTGAATTGAGTGGTATGGCTTTTTGCCTTTTTGTTCTTTGTTTTCTCTATGTGTTGCATGTCTTGCATTGATGATTCCCCTCTGTTTTTTTCCATGCGTTTTTCACTTTTTTTCCCTATTTTTGTTTTTGATGGCTATGTTTGATGCCTTTTTATGTTTTAGACCTACCTACCTACCTGGTTTCAATTAGATCGATGGAATTTTCTCTCTCTTATTTTCATTTCTTTTACCTTATCCTCTCCTTTTTCCGTTTGTCGGGCTCAAGTCTTATCTATTCTTACTTGAGGGGATCATCTATTTATCTTCTTTTACTGCTGTTGTATATAGTTTACTTGTATCAGGACAGGGAATGTGTAATAGATGTATCCAGACTATTATCGGGGAGAAAAAAGGTAGCTCTGTGGATAATAGTCGATATTGATTAGGATTCATGAGCAACGGTCATCAAAATCATCATCGGTTTTCAATGTCGGTTCATTCAAATCGTAAATCGTGTCCCGCACCATTAGAAGGAAAATAATAAAAAGGAAAGGAGAAAAGGAAGTAAGACGTTTTCGAGACAAATCCAGGAAAAGAAAAGGGGGGGTCCATCCTTATCACGAACCAACCAACCCATCCCATTGTACTCCGTAGAATAAGCGCTCTCTACTATCGTCCATCACCCTCACCCTCACCCTCTTCCACCTCCCCTTTACCATCAATAACGCCCCTCAGACTAAACCAAAACACCACAATTCCTCTCCCCATCTTGCCCGACCATTCTAGTCATCTGTCTCGCAACGCTCTGCAACTCCCTTCGACACTTGACACAGTTTATCCAATCGCTTTCATGTCTCAGATGCTTACTACGCCGACTGCAGGGGCACATGAAATACTTTGCGTCCGCCCACATTTCCTCCCCTTCGGCCCCATTTTCCTCGTTATGTTCCTCGTTGTTGATGGGAAAATTGACGAATTCGGGAGATTGGGGGGTTATGGGTTCTGGTTCTGGTTCTGGGTCTGGGTCTGGGTCTGCGGATTGTGGAGGGGAGAGGGACGGGGAAGGGGCTGGGAGGGGCTCCATGCCTGTTTCTGTAAGTGAAAATGCGTTGATTGGAGAATCTTCCTCTTGTGTTGTTGCTGGGAGGTTGTCGATTGGACGTCGTGGTTCTGTTTCTAGTTCTTCGGCCAGGGCTAGGACTTCCGCTTCTAGTTCACGTTTCAGAGGGGACGGCGGAGTGCCGTTGGCCCCTACGGGGACGGGGTTGGGAGGCAGTTGATCGTCTGCAGCGTGAGTATCTGTGCCATTAATATGTTTCCGTGCGGCTTTCCGTGCGGCTTTGCGGGCTTTTCTTTCTGCCGCAGCTTTCTCCCTCTTTTCCTGCTCTTCCAACAGTCTCATCATATTTCTCTTCTTTTTGCTGATCTTCTTTGGCTCTGGTTCTAGAGGGGGTAGTTCAGGACATTTGTACCCGATGCCGTCGTCGGTATTCGTGCTTGGTGCTATCTGTGGAAAATCTTTTCCGTAAATGATTTTAAAGATGTTTGTCTCTAGCACTTTTGGCTCAGAGCCTTTCACATAGATGTCGTATGGATCCGTGTCTGATGCAGGGATATCTTCTTGCGGGTCCGACGAAGGAAGAAGTTCAGCAAAGACTGCTGCTGTCGGCTCGAGAGAAGGACTGCGGGGACCATCATCCCAACGAACCATTTTCTCTTTTCCTTTGCTAGATTGGGATGGATTGGTCGATTCTTCTGCATTATATGACTGGTCGCTGTTTACCAATGAGTCTTTTTGCTTAGCATCTGGAGTTTCTGCTTCGACTTCCGCCTCATTTTCGCGCCGTAGGGGCTCGGTTAGGGTCATGAATAGGTCCACAGTCAAATTGCCACGTTCAGTCCTGAATACGTCGAGTATCCAGGGTTCTTGAAACAAGCTCCTATTGTTCTTCATTGCAGTCCTTGTTTCGTGTTTGAACTTCTCGCGGTACATGTCGTCATCTTGTTTTGGAAGCTTGGGATATGCCTTCTTCGCAACGTCAAGGACACTCTCGTAGGGAACCTTTATCATGTCCTCGATGTTTCTACACACGATGGAAGACAATTCATCTATTTCGTATTCTCGGGAGAAACAGTAAAGAAGTGAATGCATTTCAAAAAGTTTAGCGGCGTTGGATTGAATGTCATCCGTGTACGTCGAGGTGGCGGAGTCATGGTGATACTTTTGGTAGTCTCCGGTGTATAGATATCTCAGAACTAGTTCGAAAATCGTTGGATCTGTATCGTGTAGAAATGAACTAGACTCTCTTATTGCAGCTGGGGAGAGTATTTTGGTGCGAAGAGATGGAGACTGGTTGAGAATCCCTTGATGAACGAAGAACGACCTCCCATCACCAGGGGAGCCAACAAAAACTCGAACAACATCTGTTTCGTAGGGACTGGAAGCAACGGAGGAAGAAGTATTATTGAACACAGGAACTGTGGAAATCTCTGGATTGTGGGAGCTAGAGACGGGGATCGGAGCAGTTCCATTAGGCAAGGAGGCTGTAGGCGAGGGGGGATTCTGAAGGGGAGTTGAGCCCTTTTTCTTTTTGCTCTTTACGTGGGTTGGTTTACTTTCTTGAAAGTTAATGTTAGCAAGTTGCATCAAGTTGTTGGGGCCAGATCTACTCAACTGCTTGGCTCAGCAGTCGTGGTCACTGTGCCATTTGTTGCGCTCTCCTTTCCCCCCTTCTTTTTCGCCATTATAAGTTTTCAGGGTGCAAAAATGATTTTTCAACTCAGTCCTACAAGAATGTGTCCCGTAATTTGCCTGAGATGGAGGCTGTATAGCCCAAAGGGAAGTTAACACAAGGAAGTAAGGGCAATTAAATGATGCCAGATGCAAGGTTAGTATAGTTTCCTCCATTTCAACTTCATGATAGGAAACCTGCACGATATATAGACAGCCAACAGAATTTCCAAAAAGGCTCTTCTCTGTTCTCAATCAGCTGCCGGCCAATAACACACAAAGGCCGGCCATGATCGTTGGCAAACAGGCGGGGTGCGGCAAGAAAGGCAAACTCTTGAAGCTAGAAGCTGCAAGATCCGTCTTTCCTGCCTCAATTTAGCGCGTTCGTTCCGTTCTTTTCCATTTAAGGGGGGTATGCGTGTTCAACTCTCTGATGTGTTGTGCTAGCCCAATTGGTTGATGAGCGGAGCGGCATGCATCTGGAAATTCTCTTTTCCTTTCATTGCAGGAGCAGGGTTATTTGAGCAGCAAAGATATCTAGATGCCTTGCCGCATGATGAACGCATTTGATGGCTTGATGTAGAGAAGTTGTGGTGAAGCTGGGCTAGATCGTATGAACACCCTTTGTTGATGATTTGGTATAATGCTGTTGGCTACCCTTCCAGCAAAAAATGTCCACGAAGGGAAAATGTAGGTGGTTTGACTGTTCAAAAAGCAATACATGCACTGCATAAACAGGAGAAGTTCTGATGATGGAGTTGGTGGCAGCTTTTTTCCGGGTTAGGGTTTCGTAGCCCTAATCAGCTTTGTTAAACCTCATCGCTAAACAACCTGAAGCTTGCTGGAATCCCTTGAATTGCCAACATGCACTCAAGCCCGGCGTCAACACCGCAAATTCAAGATCATGTGATAATGCGTATGCCAGGAACAGATGGCTAAAGGCATTTTTTGGGCTTTACTACTGACTGGTAGCTTCCCATGCCTGAATTGCCTCCAACAACCACAATCACCAGTGTCTAATCTGGCTGGTAAACGGTGGAATGCCCCAGGTACTCACTGATGTTTTAATGATGCTCTTCCTTTCTCTACTACAATCACAGTGCAATTGCATGGCGAACGACAACTGAATTCTATCGCCTTCCCCCTCATCCTGGGCTTGTCGGGCATTTATCCGCGCCCCTGCGCTCAATTACCCGCAGGCAAAAACAGAAATCATTGCACCGACCGAGGTTTCCTGCCAGCGAAATAGGCGAAAGGCCACTTCAATTGGGAAAAGTGCCGTCGCCAGGACCGTTAAAGGATATTATTTGATCAGTTAATGTATTGTGGCATGTTAGACTGCGTCAGATACTGTGTGGATTGCGGACAAACACCTAGCACAGAATGATCCCCAATCTACTACGCTGCCATATATGAGGCATCATTCGTGTTTTTATGTACGACTCGAGCGTCTTTATATATCAGATGGCTTGGGTATTATCGAAGCCCTTTGTGTTCCCCCTTTCCAAGAATGCCACTGGGATCTTAAGATCTGCATTCGGGATAACCGGCGGGTATTCCCCATCGGAAAACAACCGCAACAACGCGGCGGGGGACTGCGGTGCTGCAGAGATCTCACTAATATTAAGCTTCCTTGTGACACTGAGCAGGGATGTCTCTCAGTCTGGCCTCGAATGCCGGCTTTCAGCTCCGCGATTTACTACCCCACGTTTCGAATATTAAGGGAAGGGTGAATCTAGCCGAACTTGCTCAGAGAAATACGCCTTGCTGACATGTTACCTATTAGGTGCTATGTTTGATGCATTCCAACCATATCAGATAGCCTCTTCTGCTATTAACCACTGGATCATCAAGCCACATCGCCATGTCCGTCTTCTGTTGACGCGTCTCACTTTTTGACAATTGACACAGGGCCGCCCAATGTGAAGGTTCTAGGTTATCCAATTGCCAAGCAAGAAAACCCAAAACCACAGCAGACTAAAGCAGACATGGCTTCCAACGACAGGCCTTACAATAAGGCCGAATCGGAGCAGAAAGCTACAGTTTCAGACACCGAAAACGACCCGAATTCTTCAGATATGTCGCCGGAGGAGTTGTCGAAGCTAGACAGGAGGATTCTCCTCAAGCTTGACTGTATCTTGGTGCCGATGATGGGAATGCTGTATTTGCTGGCTTTCCTCGACAGAGCTAACATTGGCAATGCTCGCGTGGTATGTATCAGACAGACCCAATTCCCAAAGTTCCATTATGACCATGTCTAGGCTTTGAAAGTCAATTATTCTGACGGGAAATCTATTGCAAATTTATAGGCTGGCTTGCAGAAAGATTTGGGTATAAATGACAAGCAATACCAGACAGGTGAGAGGATCTGAAGAAAGGCATACACAAAAGACCTAAATCTGACATAAACCTAGCAATAACGGTAACCTACGTCCCCTACATCGCCGCCGAACTCCCCTCAAACCTTCTCATCAAAAAGGTCGGCCCCCGCATCCTCCTCCCAACCCTCTGCCTCTGCTGGGGCATCATCACCACCCTACAATCCCAAGTCCACAATTACGAGGGCCTCCTAGCCGCCCGCTTCTTCCTCGGCCTCCTCGAAGGCGGTCTCTTCCCCGGAATCGTCCTCTACCTCTCCTCCTTTTACCGGCGACACGAACTCCAAGTCCGCGTCGGCCTCTTCTTCTCCGCCGCCGCGCTCAGCGGCGCCTTCTCCGGCCTCCTCGCCGCCGCCATCCAAAACATGGAAGGCATCGGCAACCAGCGCGGCTGGCAATGGATCTTCTGCCTCGAGGGCCTCTTCACCGTCCTCTTCGGCGTCTTCTCCTTCTTCGTCCTCCCCGACACTCCCGCCCAAGTCTCCCTCTTCACCCCCCAAGAAGCCACCCACTGCGCCCACCGCCTCACCCTCGACACCGGCGCCAACTTCCCCGACACAGAAAAGATAACCCTCCCCCGCGTCCTCTCCACCTTTAGGGATCTGCACGTCCTCAACCTCTGCGCCACCCTCTTCTGCAACGGCGCCACCCTCTTCGGCCTCGCCTACTTCACCCCTTCCATCGTCCAATCCCTCGGCTACCCACCCATCACCACACAGCTCCTCACCGTACCCCCCTTCGCCACGGGCTTCCTCTGCACCATGCTCTCCGCCTACCTCTCCGACCGGTACAAGCAGCGCGGCCTAACCGCCATCGCCACCAGCCTAATCTCCCTCGTCGGCGCCGTCATGACGCTAAAAACCCGCACCGTCGCCTCCCGCTACGCCTCGCTGTTCCTGCTCATCACGGGCATCTACGCGACCGCGCCCAGCCTGATCAGCTGGGTGCCGAACAACAGTGCGGGCCACGTGCGGCGGGCGACGGCGATTGCGCTGGGGTTTATCAGCACGAATTCGGGCGGGATTGTGAGTACGTGGATCTATCCGAGGAGCGATGGGCCGTATTATCCCTTTGCGGCCAAGTTTAATCTGGCGTTGACGGTTATTACGATTGTGTTGTGTGCGGGGCAGGTGGGGTGGTTGAGGAGGATGAATCGGCGGAAGGGGGAGAGGGGGGAGGAGATTTTGGCGGGGGAAGGGGTCAAGGGGGCGGAGGTTGGGGTGCAGTTTGGGAAGTTGGGGGATCGGCATCCGGAGTTTTTGTATACGTATTGAAAGCTTGAGGTGGTGTTGGGGTGGATGTTTGTGTTGGAGGGGCATGGGTGTGGGTATGGATGCTGTGGTTGATGGGGAGGTAGGTAAAAGAAGGGAAGTAGTTTTTTGAAGCATCTGTTTCGTATAGATTAAAAAGCCAATATTTTATGCTACATACATCTTGATCCTGGGCCTGGCATATTGATTTCTATGCTTCTTCTCTTACCGTTAATCAATCAATCTATAACAAGTGGTGGTTGGCCCAGTAATTCTTAAGCAATCTTGATCAATCAATTCTGTTACCTACCTCAGCCCCTATCCAAAACGCTTCTTCCTCATCAACAAGTTCGAGCGGTCAAAACCCTAGATGAAAGGTTCTAAACATAGCATCTCTTTTCCTTTAATTTGCTCCTATTATGACTCACCGTGACATCAATTTGATCTGATTTGCAGGAGGGGCCCCTAGGAATCTTCGCATGTGCATGCATGGTAAAGAATGGCTTCAAAAAAGAGAAAAGGAGAAAAAAGGGGGGAGAGAGGGAGAGAACCTCATCTGATGCAAGTCCATCTATGCTCTCAAGCTAAGTGTGAGGTGCGGGGGAGGGAAAAAAAGATACAGAAAGTGGGATTTTTGAGGCATCAGATTGACGTTTGAGAGAATGCATTTCAGAATTCATATGAATCACAGCAGATTTCGGAGAGTGGAAGACTTGTAGGGAAGAGTGTCCCTCACTATCCCCTCACTGTCTAGTTTCCTACAAAATCTTAAGACTTCTTCCTAAAAAAATATCAGTATTTCCATGAGATGTCGATGATATTATTCTACCTAATTGTAGTAGTAGTCTAGTTAGTTGGTTACCTGGAGCAGGGGAAACGCAACACAATTAAATAAATACTACACAACTTACTTCATTCAATTCCCTTTTTACTACAACTACTACTCTAGACTACGTATCATCCACATTGCAACCGCGTTCTTCCAGTTTCTTGAATAGCTGATCTCGGCAAACGACGATATGAAAACAAAATCCTATCCCCGGGACTGGTTCAGTATCATAATCTTCATTTCGGATTTTAAAAAACCTTCTGTGAGTGTCTTTGTACATGTACTTCAGGATGACTTACCCGAGTACGCAACCAGGACTTCGAAACAGAACTCATCACAACTTCTCAGGTAAACTGAATGGTAAGAATTAGGCACGAAAAAAAATTGTATATATACGTATATTGGTATTGTACTAGATAAAAAAAAAGGAACTAGGGTATAACAGAAGAAAAGTACACAAAATTCCAGAGAATATTGACTTAAATATTCTAATATAAATAAAAGCAGTAATACATAGTGGCAGCCAGCAATCGCAGCTGCGCCAACATGTACACGGGATATATAGTCCTATAAGAGAGGGGGGTTGGATTGCATATTGCGCTCGTGCACGCACACACACACAGCAGATCATGTAAAAGGGGGGGGGAAAGGGGAAACAATTTCGAGGCACTAACAAAGGAAATAGTAGATAACTGAAAAATGAAATCAAACTGTATCCAAATTTCGAAACAACAAGGAAAATCATGGTTCATCCACCCAACGAGAAAAGAGGAATGTATGCAAGATGAATAAAAGCAGGAGAAAAAAATCACCCCAATCCGATTTGCCAGTCCCGGCTAGACTTCCTTGCATGCTCACATAAAAACACAGAAAAGACTTTGAAATAAAAGAGGAATGAATATGGATAGAACAAAACTTGGAATGATAATGGAGACTTCAAGCACAACTGATCGCAACTCAAGCAGAAGATATATAGCAAGACACATAGGAAAATGTCCAAAATAATAATTTCCGTCAATCGACGACCCGCCTAAGGATAATAGGTCACCGAAAATAACAGTCGAAGGTATAGTGGCGTGGTAAACCACAATGTCTACTGGACCCGCCCGTAGATGGTAAGATATTAATAGATTGTATAGTATGCGGAAAGGGGTCCTCCGCTGGAGCTTTCGGCAGCCAGGTAGAGAAGCAAGGTGTGTTGCGATCAACTTCCGAAAAATAGCTCAAAAAGCGACACGAAGCAAAGCGAGGAAAGTGAGAAAAGGCTCGATTAAATAAACCGGTGACGATGCAATTTGGTATCCTGAACGCGATGATATATATGAGTATAGACGACGACCGTTAAGACTCGGCAGCAGCAAGGGTATTGGGGTCCACGGTGTCAAAAGGGAGCATTCCCTGGTAGTCGCCTTCGTTTGAAGGCGTGTTGTGATCTTGCAGCCCCTGCAGCGCCAGGGCAAAACTGTTGTCGTCTATTGGAGGGGACTGCATTGGCATGTTGAGGTTCTGCTTTGAATACATCTCACTCAACATCAAGCCATCATCCGACAGACCGGATACATGGTCAGCTGAAAGAGAGAACATATCGTCAGAGCCAGTGCCGTGAATTTTCGAGAGAGGAGGGGATTGGTCCGCAATCATCGGTTCAGCCTGGCTCACGTGGGATAATGGCGATGCAGAATGTGGCATCACAGTCTGTTGATCAACCATTGGAGACGGTGAGAGGAAGGGCAGGCTGTATGGAGTGCCAAGATGGGTAGGCTGGCTTTGCTGGCTTTGGTCTTGCGGAGCACTCGTAGCGAAGAACGAAGGACTTGCGAAATCTGATGAGGCTCCGGTTGTTGTCGTCGCTGCTGTTGCCGCAGACATGGGGTATGTCCTGAAATCCATGGGATAACCAGACTGGGTTTCGATGCGAAGATCGTTGGTAATAGGGTTGTGTGGTAAACGGTTTTGCGGGATAGGAGCAAAGATGCTAGGGTCTGGCTGGAATTGCGTCGAGGGGTGCTGGATATGGAAGGACGGAATTGGCCCCATAGCCGCGAAGTCAACTGGAGCAGGAACAGACCGGCTGCGCTGTCGTTTGTGGCCACGGCCAGGATGCAGGCTCATTCCGAAATGATTCTCCTGATACATAGAGTTTGGCCGAACGAGGTGATTTGGTTGAGAAGCAGGTCGGTGAAGCAAATGTGGAGAGACCGGTGCTGAGGCGGCAAAGCCATTGTAGTCGTATTGCATCAGACGGTTCTGGAAGGATTCGAGAGACACCAGTTTGGCCAGCTGGACACTGAGGACCTTTGGATGACCTCCAAGATAGTGAATCATGGATTTGGTGGCTTGTTGATCCTCAGTGAAGTCCCTACACTGGTAGAAGCCGCCCGAGTTTGAAGAATCCATGTAGAAGTTTGGAGGACGATTAAGCTCAATAACCAGTCCTCCAGGTTTAGGGGCTGTACCATCAGCAGTGGGGGCCCCTTCTCCAGATTCCAAGACGATATTTTTGATACTAGAGAAAGGGTATTCGATCTTGTATCCGGCTGAATCATTGTTGATATAGTAGGTCACGCAAGCCTTTTCGGGCGAATAGAAGATGACAAGGTCCATAGAATTCTGCCCAACACGACGCCAAGTCCCAATTCTCAGGGAACGGCAGGCGAAGTGGTGAATAACTGGTGGAATCGTCAGTTTTTTTCAACTTACAATATTCAAAGACAATGTTCCCACTTACCTATTTTACCAGAAGACACGGGCTCGTTCATCTGACCATAACCAGGGGCTCTGTTGAACATGTTGCGGGCGTGGGCTTTTGACGGGTCAAAGTGAAGGGCCAGATATTGGCGCATGGATTCGGGAATGGCATCACAATCTTCACCAGTTTCAATGCCCTTTTTGGCAATCATCTTGATCTTGGCTCGCCTATAGATAAGATGGGTTAGTCATGCTCAACAGCCCAAAGTTCTTCCCCATCCCTTGGTACAGCCAAAAAAAGTAACAATAGAGTTTGGCGCAAACCCACCGATTCTGAAACCAAATTTGAACCGAACGTTCGGTCATGTTTATTTCTTCTGCGATCCTCTCACGCACAGCCGCGGTAGGTGTAGGGTTTTTGTTGAATTCCATCTCAAGAGTAACCAATTGGTCCTGGGTAGCCCGCTGGCGTTTCTGGTTCTTCTGCTGCTGAGTCAGGGTACTCTTTCGAGGAGGACGACGGATTGAGCGGTTCTGTTGGGCCGAAGAAACAGTGGTGGCATTGGTCGAGGATGGAGAAGGGGTCGACATGGTAGCAGTGTTTGGGGTCAAACAAGCGGTCGAGTTATTGTTGTTTGGGGTGGTTGCGGCCATGTCCACGGACTCTGTAATAGAGGAGGACATTATTGCCGCTGGAAGCGTTTGTTTATGGGATATAATCGAGCGGATCTAGCGACAGGAGAGGGAGGAGGGGAGGGAAAAAAGCTGTCGCGAGCCGGTCGACAGATGCGAAGGTCGTCAAATCGTGGAATTCTCGAGGCGTCAAGCTCGGAAAGGGGGGTAATGAGCGGATATATCTGGTCAAAAGCGAAAAAATGGGGAGATAAAGAATAGAATGATAATTGTGATGATAACAATATTTTTTTTGCGTGGTTAAATGAGTGAAATTCCCCAAATCCGGAGAGGAAGAGGGGAGGGATATGTTGATTTCTGGTAAAAAAAAAGAATGAATTTTGAGAGATAAAGATTTCTCTCTATCAAGCCAAAGACACCAGACCACCTCAGACGCGTCGACAAGATAGGATAGGATTGTCTTGTGGTTGGATATCTTGGACGTTGTCGATGAACGGACGAGGAGAGGGGCGCGGTGTCGATGGCACGGGCAAAAGAAGGGTATGCGAACGAGGCTGAACCAAGGCAGCAACGACGATGTTTGGGCACTGAGGGCAAGGCGGAGGGGCCAAGATCAGGCGAGGAGATATTGGTATAAATGAAATACCAATAGGAGGATGGGAGGTTGATGGAATGATAGAAGGCCTTGGTTTGGGATGAATGGAAAAAAGAGCGTGGAGGAGTGAGTGTGATTTTGAAAAAAAAAAAGAATGAGCGTTATGGAAGCCGTAAAAGAGTGGACGGACTAAACCAGAGAGGGGGGGGGGGGATAGATGGAGTGAAATAAAACGAAGGAAATAAACGAAAGAAAAGAAGGATGACCAGTATATGATAAAGAGGGGAAAAGAGGAGAGGGTTGGGGGATGAGAAGAGGAGAGAGGAAGAAGTGTGGAAGAAGGGGAGAGAGGAAGAAGGAGTGGGAGGAGAGAAGCAAA
>PDNB01000335.1:0-16970 GCA_002573585.1 Helicocarpus griseus UAMH5409
TGTTACGTTGAGTTAGATATCATTGAGCAAAAATGAATGGTGTACCAAGCCTGAGAATCTTATCGTTCTCTAATTGAGCTCCGTTAAATAAAAGCCATCCTTAAAGATCTTCCAAAAAAAAAAAAAAAAAAAAAAAAAAAAAAAAAAAAAAAAAAAGCCAAATTCACAACTCGGTATATCTTCATACCTTTATTTTTCTTCTCTTGCATTGGATGCAACCTAGGCGGGACTTGCGATGACTCCTTCGAGGAGGCATTTTGAAAACAGCTAGAAAAACCCCTCTTCTTCACTTATGCGCGACTGACCGGTCATACATGCAAGTCTTCGTAAAAAAAACCACTGCGAAATTGGGCAAAGACATAAGAAACATCCACGACATGGTAATGAAGCTCTGATTGATCAATTAAAATGTCAGCCTAGAGAGGCATCGATTATGGAGCGGTGCATGTGCAACTGTGAACAGGGGGCCATAAAAGCTCTGCACCATCCTAAGAGGGCACACGGACAAGGCTCATACAATTAAATGGATCGACCCATAGAGCTGAGGTCCAGATAGAATTGAGTTGTGCAGTGGAGATTGATATCGGAAGTTGAGGATTGGCTTGAAATTGCTTCAAAAGGCTGAGGCAAAGAAGCGCCAAACCGCCACTAGCGGAGAAGTAGGCCCAGGTACCGTCACACACGGGCTTTGCTGGGGCGGTACTTCAAGGTACCTAAAAAAATATAAGTTCTGATTGGTTCTCAGAAGCAACTGCCTGCCCCGTTATCACATGTCAATATCAAAATTCATTTTATTATTCTTTGACGCGACATCATTCATCATCTTCATCGCCATTCCTCGTCCAGGCTTCGGGGCAATAGTGTGATGACAAAAACCTCTCATTTCCTTGAGTCGGCAGCTTTCTGAATAATAGACATGCTTGGTATGACCCGTATGTACGGACGACTGCCCTTTCTCAGAGAACCGTTCCGTGTGGTAACTGTCTGAACCAAACGAGGGGTAGCAGATAGAAGGTAGATTGAATATCCTGTGTCACCATAAATAGCATCTATCGAACGGGTACTGCTGATGTCAACCAACAACAACAAGGGTGCTTTGACCGCGCCACATCTGCCGTCCTTTCCGATCTTCTACTAAAATTATCGAGTTTCACAATTCACATACTTACTTGCAAAGCAACCTTCGAACTTAAAAAGGCCCGATGCGTTTGATGGCAAACCCTGAGGCAGAAGCATTCAATCGTGAATTGTTTTCGGCTCACGAGATCACCCATACGGCTTCAGTGCAACGGCCTCAACGGCGAGTTACCGTGCTATGGTTGGTTTGCCATTATTCATGGCTCTCAGCTCTTTTAAACGGATGACAACCTGCAATCGGAATGACGGCTGATTCCCTATTTGGGCTATTGGGGATCGGTCATTGCCTCATGCCAGGGCTTGGACGGGACTCCACCACGCACTCATGGTGCAAGGAGCAAATACCGAAACAGCGGAGGATTTACGTCTCATAATGCATGAATTGATGTACCAGACACATTTGGCTGAAAATCCGCTCTGGGAAGACCGATAACTTGATAACCACTAATTATTTTTTGAGCGGTGTCTTGATTTGTAGCTCAGAAATCTATACTCATAGATGATTTCTGATAATTTGGTCTTGCTTCTTAGACGGTGCTGCCGGAGCTCGTTCAGCAGTTAGGGCATGAGGTTCTTTCCTTTTGAATCTTGGTTTTCGTCTTCGATGAGCTTTATGCTATGGATCGCATTTTTATCTACTTTCTCTTGACTGTCTTCGACCTCGACCTCGAACTCTTTCAAATTTCCCTTAATTCGTGATAAGGTACGATGGTTGCAAACCATGCAGTCGCTCGATACTCCTGCAGACTTTCGTTATCTCAGTCACACATGGCACATTCGTTATCGTCAGCCCTACACCCAAGGATAGTGGTTGAGAAGATTATAGTTGGCTGAAACAGTTCACAATTCTCACACTCCACCAATATTCTGGACTGTCTTCTTACTCGCTACGTCCTACCATTATGTTTAGCCACGTTGCGGCCGTCTCGCTAGCGAATCACTGCTAACAGGGCAGGATTTCAAGGTCAAGTCGAAAATAACCGATTCCCTGACTGAGTCTTACCTTAGGGTCAAATTATCAAGGCGTAAATCGTGGCATTTAAGCCCTGAATATCTTGGAACGGCACGACCCGAGAGTATCCAGCCGACGTTTATTTCAAATCCGCAATGGTTGGCGAAATTCCTATTGTGACGATACAGTCTTTCCATAGGGCATTTTGATTTGCCTTAAGTAGCTCCGTCAAATGCGTGATACGAACCGAACCTCAACGACGAATAATTCTCTCTTTCACATAGGATTTATTGTCGCAACCTTTTGCCAAGGTGAATTTCGATAGTATTGAATGTTAGAACCGAGAGGCCGGTGTCTCAATATTATACATATTTTGTGGTCCTTGTTGGATGCCTCGTCCATTTATTGAGATCTTGCTTACTAGTAGGTCGCTCTCTACACGTGTCGTCTAACTCATGACCTCATTGTTGGGTCAGAATAGCTCGAGCTCATACCACCAACTTCACATATTGTGCGAGGTCTATCACTATATAGTGTCCCCCTAGTGTTTGGCACGCTCTGGCTTGAGATGCAACGTTATTTTTCGGGCTAACTTCTAACCAGATGTTTGTGCTCCTCTCACCTCATCTTGTACGACAGCACGTTGGAGTTTCAGCGGTTCATCCAATAATAACTCCACGTTGAAGTTTGGGATTGGGCTCACGCGACATTTATACATAGGAAGCTACTTTTCCTATCTCCCCATTCTCCGATGGGAAATCCTTCATGCCGGGAAACATCTACTACCAATGTTCTAGCGCATAGTTACCCGTATTCAGGTTGACAGCTGCCTCCCTACTTCGCGCCACCCGGGTGAAGGATGGTGCTGAAGGCCACCCCTCAAAGTATCACTGCAATTCTGTGGCTCGGGTATGTGTCTTTTACGATCCAAAACCAGAGCAGCGTGATGCCATCTCGACCTTTTTCATTGGGCTACAATCGCTCGTATCGATCAGTCACCGAGAAAAGTCGATCTTGTCTTCCCTCACGATCTGAGCTTGGTAGCCTGTCAAATGTACCATACGCATATTGTGCCCATTCCACTTGCTAGCAACTTTCCAGCCCGTATACACTTTCTCGTCAGACGTTGTACAACCCGACTCCACTTCTTACCTGCTATCATTGAATTCAAGCCCCGTCACTTGTACCAAAGGTGGGACGGTGGCATTCAAAGTAGGTACACCCAGACTCGTAATATCAAGAACTATCTCGCATCCTCTAAACTGACGAGAATTGGTGCTCTAGGCCCTGCAGAAGTTGATTTGAAGACAGTGTTCTTGGAATACTGCTATACTAGCAGATCCTAATCATTAACAATGGGTCCTATGAAGCTCGCAGGACTCTTTCGTTTTCGTCCGCTGGGAATCTAGGTCTCGTCAGACACTACTTAGATATAGATATCTATATCTATGTCCAGTCATCCTCAAAAATACTTTATTTTTTATTTTTATTTTGGTCAGTTTCGAGTAGTTCTCCTTTCTTTTTTTGCCCTTGGAACTCTCCAGTTTGAATTCACATGTGTTCAAAAGCTGCCTATACTCTGTGCTTTTAAATTTCTAACATCCCCCGCTCTCCCTCGGATAACTTTGTGAGCTTTAAGCATCAGACGTGATGCAATACATTCCGGCTTACTTGTTTGCCATCTGGAATATCTTGGTAATTGGATCATTAGGGGTCACTGAAGCCTGGGACTCAAGAAGCCAGGATTTTATCGACAGAGGGTTGCGCCTTCTTCAACTAGAAGGAGAGGCAAGCTATAACCTCTACGGGGTACTTAGTGGACGTTTGAAGAATCGCCAAGATGATAGTGCGGGCATGTGTAACAGGGGCGATGGACATCACTGCGGTGACCACGATGACGCTCGAAAGGAGAAATACCCCCCGTGCACACTAGAGAATTTGATCATTCGAAAAGAGTGGTGGGTGGCATCGCTCCCCTGAAGACCAAACCTCTCATTGAACTTAGAATCTGATTCACCAAACAGGAGGTTTATGGCAAAAGCTGAAAGACGAAAGTATATTGACGCCGTGTACTGCCTTCGGTCCAAGCCGTCACTAGTCAGCGAGGAAGAGGCACCTGGTTCCAAAAGCCTTTATGATAGCTTTAGTGCCGTGCACATCAAAATGAGCCCTTACATTCATGGAAATGCATGTTTGATATATACCCATAACCCCAAATGTGATCGCACGCGCTCATGCTTTTCAGGCCAACTTTCTTGCCTGGCATCGATACTTCGTTTGGGCATATGACAAAGCACTAAGAGAAGAATGCGGATATGAGGGAGCTAGCCCGTATGGCGTTTCTAGTCTCGTTCGCCTTCTGGTGCATTAGAGCCATAGCTAATGTTCTTTTTAACACCGTAACAACAGTTATTGGGAATGGGGATACGATGTTTATGATCCGCATGGTTCTGCCGTCTTCGACGGGTCGCCTTATAGCATGGGGAGTGATGGCGCCCCCTTGCCGAACCGTGACCCGACGTACACAAGCCCACCCCCACCCCCTCTGCCAGCAGATCCAAACGACCCCGGATTCCCTGCCGGGCTTGGAGGAGGATGTGTAATGTATGGTCCTTTCTCAGACTGGAACATCAGTTTTTCTCCAGTCAATGATCAAGGGGCCACCTTGGACGAGCGATTGCGATACAGTCCAGGATGTCTGAAACGCGACATGAACCCGTACATAGGTCAGCACTACAATGCTTTCAACTGGTCCACATGGACGATTGAAGAGAGCAAGGACATGTTCGGTTTCCTTTCGCGGCTCTCAGGAGCCCAAGGCAACTTCGGCACTCCCGATTTTGAGACAAACCTGTTTGGGGTGCATGGGGGTGGTCATATTTTTCTTGGCGGAATGACCGGATCGCGTATGTCTGCCGAAAGCCGTCGATATATTCGACGTCCAATACATCATGAATTAGTGAACTAATAACAATGGTCGATATCACCCCCAGATTCCGATTTCTTCGCAAGTCCCCAAGAACCCGCCTTCTTTCTTCATCACGGCCAAATAGATCGCCTATGGAATATTTGGCAATGGCTGGACATTGAAGAACGCAGAGACGATCTATACGGAACGCTTACGTTCGCCAATATACCCCCCACCAGGAATGGGACTCTTGATGATATCCTTGACATGGGGCCGCTTGCGCCCGCCATACCGACCCGCGATGCGATGAGTATCATCGATGGCCCCTTTTGCTACTTGTATGTGTAAGATTAGGGGTTAATATATTTAAGGTAAGATGCTCATTGATATGATAACATATGGCCACCTGTTGGGAAGTACTCTGTACTACGGTACACAGAGCTTGGAAGCAAGTAGATTGGGTGCGTTTTCCCTCTTCTCTTGCGATTTTCTTTGGAATCAAGCGCGTTGTTCTTTCCAGCGCTTTTCATTATATTTTTTATACTGGCGGCTATCGAGATAAGATATACCTTGTTCGCTTCCCCAAAGAGTAGAAGACTCCAGTCATATTGCCTCGGCATCTAGCGAGATGGCTTTTTTTGTACTAGATTGGAAATCGTCGGGTTGCTTTGAAGCGCCGTGGGGTCTGTTCAGCTTTTCATATTGACAGTTGTCTGGGATGCATGTAGCATAAATCATATGTTGAGCATAACTATGAGTCTCATTTGATTTCTAGTATGAATTTGTGACTGTACGGTCTAGTGGACTGTATTCTTTTACCCCTCTTATAAGCTTCGACGCGCCATAAATATTTCACGTGATGTTCACGTGACTTACCCTAACGCGTCCAAAATTGGCGTCTTAATTAGATCACGACGTCACGTAACTTGGCGTGTTAAACCCCGTTCGCAGCTTCCGGCACGCGTTCTGAAAAGACATAACAATCCGCCCAACTCCCGAATCAAACTACGGGAGCGAGTCAATAATCCATTTATCTCCTATGGCTATAGGAGCCATTGCGATTTAGCAAGAAACAACAACAATGGCTTCGACTATGTTAAAGCCACCCCAAAAACGAGTTCTCGGTGATGCCACGATCAACCACCGCAATGTCCTTCCCAAGTCACCTAGTTCTGCAAAGAAGCGGAAGCTGGAGGTCGATCAGCCTGCAGTACATATCAAGCCGTCGTCGCAAAATGGCAGTCGGAAACTCATGTCGTCGGGCCCCCGCCAATCGCAGCAAAAGAGCCAATTCGAGGAAGAAGTGCTGGAGAAATTAACTCAGGACATCTCGGGCCTAAAGGAGAGCAACTCGGAGAAGGACCAGCAATGGGCGCGACCAAGCCTCGATGATTTTGATTCATCGCGAGACGCGCTTTGCTTTCAGCAGATTGAAGTTGAGGAGGGTACGCTGGCGGGCGGGAAGCCCGCTGTGAAATTGTTTGGAGTTACAGAGGTAGGTTTTTGCCTTGAAACATATGCGCGTCAGTGAGTAGCCACTTCAGCTCTTTCTAACGATATTATCTTTTGCCGTTATAGACCGGCCATTCGGTTCTCTTACATGTCACCCATTTCCTACATTATCTCTATCTTGCTGCCCCCGTTTCATTTGCCCGAACAGACTGTGAAGGGTTCAAAACGTATCTGGAGAACCAACTTGATAATCATTCTCAAGTTATCCATTCAGTGCAAATGGTTATGCGAGAAAACCTTTACGGATTCCAAGGAAACCAGAAAAGCCCTTATTTGAAAATTACGGTGACGGACCATCGGCATATCAATAAACTCCGAACCCTGATTGAAACCGGCGGCGCGAATTATAAAGGAATGTGGAGAGGTGATGGCGAGGGGATCTTAACGTTTGACAACATCGAGTATATTTTACGATTCATGATCGATACAGGGGTAAGAAATCATCTGATGCTTTGTTGATTTCGCTCTTAATTCTTGTTGCTTTGACTGACGGATATTGAAGATATCGGGTATGTCCTGGGTTGAGGCACCAGCTTCCAAATATGAGGTTCTTCCAATGAACGAACGATTGTCAAATTGCCAAATAGAAGCCTCTATCCACTATCGCGACCTTATTGCGCATCCCAACGACGGCGAATGGGCGAAAATGGCACCACTGCGCATCCTTTCATTTGATATAGAGTGTGCGGGCCGAAAGGGTGTCTTTCCTGAGGCCAATCAGGACCCGGTAATCCAAATTGCGAATGTCGTTACGCGCTATGGGGAGTCAAAACCCTTCGTCAGAAATGTGTTTGTCTTGGACACATGCAGCTTAATTGTGAATACCCAGATTTTGGAGTTTAACGCAGAAGAGAAGATGCTTATGGCTTGGAGAGATTTTTTGGAGGAGGTCGACCCAGACGTTATTATCGGATACAATATTGCAAACTTTGATTTCCCATACCTTCTTAACCGGGCGGAACATCTCAAATGCCACGGATTCTCAGCATGGTCAAGGATTAGGAACAGCCGCTCACGGGTCGGGGATGCGAAGTTTTCCAGCAAGCAAATAGGTAACAGGGAGTCCAAGTCTACCAACATCAACGGCAGAATTCAGCTGGACCTTTTACAGCTTGTCCAGCGGGACCATCAGCTACGGAGTTACACACTTAATTCGGTATGCGCGCAGTTTCTTGGCGAACAGAAAGAAGATGTCCATCATACCATGATTACAGAGCTCTACAACGGTACCCCGGATTCAAGGCGACGTTTGGCTGTTTACTGTTTGAAGGACGCGTACTTACCTCAGCGCCTTATGGACAAGCTCATGTGCCTTGTCAATTATACTGAGATGGCGAGGGTTACTGGCGTACCTTTCAACTACCTTCTTTCCCGAGGACAACAAGTCAAGTTCATTAGTCAATTGTTCCGCAAGGCTCTTGAACAGCAACTAGTTATCCCAAATCTACGAAACGAGTCTACTAGCGAACAATACGAGGGAGCTACCGTCATTGAACCTATCAGGGATTACTACGACGTGCCGATAGCAACTCTCGATTTCGCCTCTCTATATCCCAGCATTATTCAGGCTCATAATCTTTGCTATACCACCCTCCTGAAAAAAGCAACCATTGACGCGCATGGATTAAAAGAAGGCGAAGACTACATCGTTACTCCGAACGGGGATAGATTTTGCACAGCGAAAGTCCGCAAAGGCCTTCTGACCCAAATCCTGGAAGAGCTTCTTGGTGCTAGAAAGCGTGCGAAGAAAGAGCTTGCAGTCGAGACGGACTCGTTCAGAAAAGCTGTCTTGAACGGACGACAACTCGCACTAAAAGTCAGCGCCAACAGTGTGTACGGACTCACTGGCGCTACTGTTGGTAAATTGCCATGTTTGCCCATTGCTAGTAGCACAACCAGTTATGGCCGGCAAATGATTGAGAAAACTAAAGAAGAGGTGGAGGCCAAGTACACCATCGCCAATGGGTATTCTCATGATGCTCAGGTCGTCTACGGAGATACAGATTCTGTCATGGTCAAATTCGGAATGAAAGATCTCGCTGAGGCAATGAAACTTGGACAAGAGGCGGCTGATTATGTCTCATCCAAGTTCATCAAACCGATTAAGCTTGAATTTGAGAAGGTATACTTCCCGTACCTACTCATCAACAAAAAGCGATACGCAGGTCTCTTTTGGACGAAGCCGGATAAATACGACAAGATGGATACGAAGGGTATCGAAACAGTTCGCCGAGACAATTGTCGCATGGTGCAGACGGTTATTGAAACTGTTCTCAAAAAGATCCTTATCGATCGGGATGTCGACGCTGCTCAAAGGTATGAATACTATTTTTGAATCTGCCCCTATAGCTGCTTTGTTAACATTTTGATTCATTAGCTACGTGAAAGACACCATATCTGATCTCCTACAAAACAAGATCGACATGTCCAAACTTGTGATCACGAAAGCCCTTTCGAAGAAGGACTATTCAGCGAAACAAGCTCACGTCGAACTTGCAGAAAGGATGAAAAAGCGTGATGCCGGCTCTGCTCCCACACTCGGTGACCGTGTCGCATATGTTATAGTCAAGGGTGCTGGAGGATCAAAGAACTACGAAAAATCAGAGGATCCGATATATGTCCTTGAAAACAACATCCCAATAGACACCAAATACTATCTTGACAATCAACTTGCGAAGCCACTCACTCGTATCTTCGAGCCCATCCTTGGCGAGAAGAAGGCCGGCCAGCTTCTCACAGGCGAACACACGCGTTCTATCTCGGTAGCAGCACCTACGCTCGGTGGGCTGATGAAATTCACCAAGAAGACGCAGACCTGTATGGGCTGTAAAAAGCCTCTGGTGGGCAAGGAGTCAAGTGAGGGCGCCGTCTGTGAAAACTGCCGTCCCCGGCTCGGCGAGTTATACACCAAGACCCTAACCAAGGTGTCTGATCTAGAGGTCCGGTTCGGGCGCCTGTGGACGCAGTGTCAGCGATGCCAGGGCAGTTTGCATTGCGAGGTTATCTGCTCGAGTAGGGATTGCCCGATCTTCTACATGCGTATGAAGGCGAAGAAGGACGTGGAGGACTCCGAGAAGGAACTTGCACGGTTCGATCATGACTTGGGCGCCTGGTGAAGGATACTTGAATATAAGTGTCGAATAAATTTGTTATTTAATGCTGTCTTGATTACGCTGGCGCTAATTGGGTACAACCGTGATGGATTGACTTGCATTTGTTTTAGTTTCGATATGGATGGGTGAGTGGATGAAAGATATCTCCCCATTTCCTGTTCTTCTTCTTTTTGTTGTACGTATAATTGTTAACGCATATAGCTGTATAACTGTGGTTGTACATCTTCATTGTACTGGGCATCATTCTAATGTTTAGCTCCTTGCATCAATTCCTCGTCTCATCTCCGCCATACAAGACATGCTGAAGTATCTGTTATATGACCTCACAAGACAGAATAACAACACCCTTCCCTGTTTAACTGTGTTAGGTTAATTCGTGATTCCCTTTCCATGTCTTGTCTTAGCCTCTACCTTATTCTATTTTTCTCCTTTTTACGTACCCTATTCCGGCCAGCTCCTATGTCGACTTCCCGGCTCTGTTTTCTCAAACAGAAGCCGCAACTGAACTCAGTTCCAGTTCAGAGTTTCGATCTTACTTTCTCTCCTCCTTCTACTTTCTGGAAAAAGGTCGAAAATAAGACTGTAAGTCCGGTCATTATCTCCGTTAGGCACCAGTGATTATTGTATATACTTAGAGTTCGTCTTTACAGTGAAGCTCAAACTATATGCCCAATGAGCTCCGGAAATAAATTACGGACTTATCTGTAAAAGCCGGAATGTCTACACCGTGATAGAATGAGTTCACATTTTTGGTTCAAAATATATTTCATGACATCATCTTGAAGTTATATGTGCGGCAAGTGTGAAGAGCACTCGGCAATTCAAGTTGTTAGAAGCTTGCATTCCTGGCTACGGCACCTCTATAGAATTGAAAAGGAAATACTAGTACCTTCAAGTTAGCTTTGAAAGTCTGCTGACACAACAAGTAAAAGTCCGCCCCTACGAAATCGCTGTTATCACAGCTCCTATCTCAAAAGTATGATTAGCCACTTTGCCTTGGGGTCTAAGGGGCTTCATAGTAGTAGTACTGATAGACAGTGATAGTGTGCGCCCAGCATTACCCCTTTCTACGTAGAACGGACACGCGCTCTGCAGTTTATTATGTTCATTTTCTGCAGGATGGAGCAGAGATGGGCATCGTTAGCCGTATAAACAAATGCCGCCGCTTGCCTCCTTTACTTTGCTCAGGTACTCCGTACTGCTAGAGTTGTAGGATCGACCTGGGCGGGTAATGGACTGTCGTAGCGACTAGTGCTCTGTTAGCGCGCGACTAGAACCAGGATGCTCGTCAAGGGCGTCATGGGGATGCGGGAGCTCTTCGCTCATTGGCCAGCGCAAGACCTCATAGCAACTTCAGCTCAATTCTCACTAAAACTAATGTTAACAAGACAGTCCCAGCATAACATTCCTAGCATCCACGGAACCCCAACAGTATAGCGATTCGGATCGTCAGCCAATGCGGAACAACATGGCTGAACCACAAAGCTCTCAACCGGAGACAGACTCCGTATCGTGGCCAGAGGTGAGATCAATCCAGGAGCACATTGAAGCCCAAGCTCCTCTACTACAACCTTTGGATGACAGAATACTTTTGCTGACATCTTGCTGATGTCTCCCAACTTTTAGCTGTTTTCGCAGCACGAGTCGAATTTGAATAGGCACCTCGAGATATGTGGCATGGTAAAGCAGCATGTCGTTCCCGAAAGTTCATCGTTCCTCCGCATTTCCTCCATGGTAGATCGAACACAGGAGCTGCTGAGACAGCTGGAAGGGCTTCGAATCGAATTTGTAAACCTAGCTCTGCCTCTTTGATTGTCATATGCGATGAGGGCTAACGTAGAATTTGCACCAGATGCCGCAGCACGCCGCAAGCAGAATCCTCTCCGGCAAATCTATGAACAGGGTCAATGAGCAAAGGGCAAAGAATCAAAGTGCAGAGGCTGCTTGCCAGGGCTCTGCATACGCGACACAAACTGGGCAAAGCGATATTTATCGCAGTGGGCGAGGTGCAGATGGGACATCTGAACCGTCGTTTGTGTTCGATAAGGAGCCTGCACCTGTCTCTGGCAATCAACACCCTAAGGGTGGAAAGAAGCGTCCATTCAATGTTAATGGCCTGGAAGAGGGCAGTAATGAGCCCAAAACTACCTTTCCTATTGGGAAGAGGAAAATGGCAAATCCCCGTGGCCGTGGCGAGCCCAGCAGTGGAGATAATGTCTCAACCACCAACTCAACTCGAATGGTCGAAACCGAGGACATATCGGCAGAGGTTGAAGCACGACTCAATGCAAAGGAAGAAAAACGACGGCGTAGGACAGAGAAGCGAGATATGAAGAGAAAAAGGAAAAGCACGGGATCCAACGCTGGGGAACAGGGTACCCAGAGCTCATCGGAGCCGCGGACAAAAAAGTCCAAACTTCAGCCTGGCGCTGACGAAAGCGGATTAGGGAAGAGGAAGACTTCTGGTGATACCCATGATACGAATAGGGGCAACGGAGGAAGCCACGAAGGGGCAGTGCGCAAAAGGCTGAAGAAATCGTAATGCTAGGTAGCTTAGTATTGGGACGACAACAGCTATGTATATCATTTCTATTGAACTATATACTTCTGGGATTTCATTTTCCTACTACTGCTCCTTCTTGATTCACTCCATTTTCTGCGATCGTGACTGACGCCGCTAATATTCCCCTTTTTCCATTCCCTACCACGGCTCCCCCTTCTCGCCGTATTCTAACTCTGCCCGTTCCCCCTTCCTTCCCAGCCTTCTTAGCAGACTTTAAGCTTCTCAAAGAAAGAGTCACGCGCTTCCATCGGCTTCTGTAGGGATTGAAAACTAATGACTTTAGCATGCCAAATAGGCTTAGCTTTAAAGTTCCCCTGCCTGTTGGTGCCTGCGGGCCGTCCCATTGTTGAACTTTAACGGCTGATCTTTGGCCCCTGTTTCTCTCCGCTTCCGTCACTTCAAAAAAGTTCATGTTTACGGCTTGATATTCCTTTTTGGGACGTCATTTCAGGTCAATGACTGAAAATAAGCTCTTCGCCATGATGCCTTTCCCACCCTCAGCCGGGAGTACGTCTATAAAATCCCTGTCCTTCGTCCCTCGAGGCCCCCTTTCCTCCATCTTCTTTACAACCCATTGATCAGCCCTTCCTTCACTGATTTCGGCTTTACCACTGTTCGCTTATCTATCTCTCGGCAAATACACATTGCTCCGGGATACCGTCCTTCTTTCAGCTCATCGGCATACCGACACTTCTCGTTATTACTTTTGTTTTTTTCGGTCACCATCTTTCGACAAACCAACCTTCTTTCTATTCAACTCGGTTCATTTCAATCTTTCCGATACTTTACCCCTTGCTGGTCCACCGGGATCTTCAAGGCATTCGGCAAAACATCTTTCTCAAAACCTCTTAAAAATACCTTTTCTTTACCAACCGATCGACATGGCTTCCCAATTCGCCATCAACAACAACCAAGTCAACGACTTCCAGGGATCTGTTCAAGGTACCTATTCAGACCCATCCATTTTATATTCAATTGTACGCCGATGCTAATATATTTCTCAACAGGATTCCTGGGGGCAAACCAAACGTAAATATTATCCTTCGTATATTTACACACCCCTAGGTTATCATAGCCTAACCAGCTATGATAGTGTCAACTTTACATGCAACTTGCCAACTCCACCCCCGACTCCCGTCGAAAGGGAGACCGGGGAACAGATGGATTGGATCGCACAATCCGTCGAAGAAATCGTCATCGGGCTCTACAATCTAAGCTTGGAAGACACTGAACAACCAAGCGAAGGTCCAAGTTTACAACAACCACAACCACAACCACAGCCACAAAACATTCAACCGCCGGTTCGACCGCCAGTCCAACTAGTAATCAACGACCCGGTCTACGAAATAGTATCCGTGGATTGTGTAGACGTCGGCCTACCAGTCCAGGATATTCGGATGACAGATCTGTGGGAGGAAGAGGATTGCGGATTGGAATTTGTGGACCCATTCCGGAGTTTGAGACGTCTGGAGCTCCGTCTGAGGGAAACCGATCTGATGGATATCGATGCGAAAGATGGCTACCCAATCCGACATGGAGAGGGTCAGCTACCTACTCCTCCCCCAACCCCCCCTCGCCAAAATAATCAGCGAGGGCAAAACCAAAACAACAGGAGGGACAACTCACCTCCACGCACGAACTACAACCACAACAACCACCGAAACAACCGCAGCCGCAACAACAACAACAAGAACAACAACAACAACAACAACAACAACACCACCGAAATACCCTCGTCTTCAACAAACACTCGGCCTAATCAGCCAGCAAATCCTCAAGGTGGAAACCGAATAAGAAGAGCACGGAAGTGGAGGATAAACCAGAGACGTCGTCCGATGGAATATTAAAACAAAACAAAAAAAAAATAAAAAATAAAAAATAAAAAAGCCAAAAAAAGCCAAAAACATCCAAAAAGCCAAAAAGCCAAAAATAAAATAAAAATAAAAAAAACCACAAGCAAAAAAAAGCCATCAATAGCCACAAAACTCCAAAAAAAAAACCTCTCTTATACTCTCCTGTCAAAAGGTCATCGCATTGCAAACTCTCGCGCGTTCTACTCAAATTGTTCACAAGTTTTGTTCAACTTTCTGTTCATCAAACTGCATTTCTCGTTCTGTTCTTCTACCAAATTGTCACTGGATTCTGGCAGGAGCTTGGATATATACACCCTCGGGAAAATACAACCCGAAAATACCTTTTTGTACAAATTTTCCTTTTCAAATGTTTCTGCACAAATGTTCTCTGAAAGTTCTGCAAAGCAAAGCAAAGCAAAATCTCGCAACTGTTACTGCACTGCATACTTGTCCTTGAAAACCCGCAAAAACAAAAACAAAAAGAAAAAGGAAAAACCTCACACTCTTCAAAGCACGTTGGCTCCATACATGGCAGCAACCTCTTGTTACAAAAATCTTTCTTATACTGGCAAAAAATTGGCACTTTGGAGTTTGGCTGGGCTTTTACACACTGAGAGTGGAAATTTCGTTGAGAGAGAGGGTTGAGCTTTGGTGCACCTGAGGATTTTGCGTGTCTTTGTTGAAATTGGGAATTTTGGAACTTCTTGGGACATCTGGAAATCTTGGGGTTTGCATTGGAAATTGGGTTATTGGGGGTCTTGAGCTGGTTCAAAGTCAGGGGTATATGGGAATATGGGAGTCTGCATGGAATTGGGAGTTTGGATGGAACACGTTTGGGAGTTTGAATCTGCACCGAACATCGGGTTTTTTTGGACATCTGGCAATTTGGTTGGGCAATCAAAGTTGGGGAGTCTTTTTGGCTGATTTGGAATCTGGGAAACTTGTGTTGAATTTGGGACTTGTTGGAAATTTTGGTCATCTTGGTGTTTGCATATGAATTTGGGAGTCTGGAACTTTTGGTCATCTTGCTTGCTTTTGGCAATTTTCGTACTCTTTGAGCGAGTCTTTTCTACATGCATGGGCCTGTAAATCCGTTTCTTGTATTGGGGTTTTTATATAGAAGATGTCAAATGACAAGAAGAAAAACGAAAAGAAAAAAATGAAAAAAAATTCAAGAAAGATATCTTTCCTTCGCATGAACAAGATGTTAGAGATCCAAATCCTGTGAGATTATATACATTTCATAGACAAATTAGCTGTATCGTACATTGTTCACCCTTAGTGGTTTCTATCTAATCCACTCCCATCCGTCCTCTCGCTAATCCCATGGCGAGTAAGAATGGCTGAAAGGGAACTTGAATTTGCGAGCTTGGGGTGCGGAGAATTGCGAGGACGCCAAGAACAAAGGATAGATGTAGACGGACCCCCCCCCTCCGGTCGTCCTAATTTCATGAGTGGGCGATTTCCTAGCAGTAAAAGCGAAGTAGCACGTATCGTACGCCTCCAGCACTCGTTTCTCAAGCTGCATGACAGATGGCAAGCAATCGTAACTGCGCTGTAGTCGACCAGCCAGCAGCATCCACTATTCTCACTCATGTCGGCCACTGGCCAGCCATCAAGGCCATCAGGAAGAAGATAGTGATTCCAGAATACTCATTTCCTCTCGTCTCCATTTCCATCCTCCTTCTCACTGTTCCCACCATCCTCCTCCCCCTTCTTCCCCCAATTCCACACCTCCCATATATGCTCTTTAATCAGATCTCCGTACCCCTTCCCCTCCTCCAACGCCTTCTGCTCCTCCCGAAGCCTCCGTTCCTTCCACCCCTTCTCCTCCCCGCCCATCCATAACTTCTTCACAATATTCATTTCATTCTCCCGCTCCTGTCTCCGCTTTAACCTCTCCAGCTCCTCCCCCACAATATTTCCATCCCGTATCTGCGCCTCCCTTGCCGCTCGCAATTGTTCCCGCATAGCTTCCGCCTGTGGTGTAGGCAGATCACGGAAAATGGTGGGACGGTCTTCACCCACTGTCCGCGACTTTATGTGTCCTAATAAGCTTCTCCCCGAGCGGACGGAGGAAATGTGGTTTGCGGAGACGAGGAATGCAGCGCCTAGACTGAAGGTGTACCAGTCGAGTTTGCGGGGCGGGAGAGCGATGCAGACGGGCGAGACAAAGAGGAAGGTGTATGCGGCGAAGTTCTTGAATTTTTCGTACTCCGCGGCATTGTTGCGGGCAGATATGGTTGTTGTTGTGTTTGGCGGTTGCGAGGACGAGTTGTCTGTCGCCATTGCGACGGGAGGGCTATATCCGTTTCGCGCGGACCTCAATGGATAATCAATTAAACTGATATAGTGTTGTTTTATTCCATCCAAATCTCAACGTCCGTAAGTAGTAATATTGTTTTATTTTTGTAGGTTAAAAGCTCAAGCGGGCTTCTCTTCTAGCCAAGGGCGGGTCGACTTTGCGCGGAATGGAAATATCTTCAATTGACCATTCCAACGCTGCTCTGAGTAGTAAACCGTGGTTTTCTTATTTTCGTATAATATATTCAGAGTGGTGAAGGAGTGGTGGAGCAAGAAGGAGTGCAACGCTTTGGTGACATGGAGATAGCAAAGCCATCAAAGTCCAAAATCCAAAACTTTTGCGATAGCGATCTGGCCTGGTATTTCCACGCGCAGCGTCGATCTGATGGGCTATTTCCACGTCCAACCCTTATTCCGGCCACTTGCTGCCCAACCTCATCCTTCAACTTCTATCATGATGCTTCTCTCAACGATATAGCTTATATTGGTGCAAGTCTCCGCAATGTCTCAGGGTTTTTTAGCCCCTCCTGGGACCCTCAGCTTTGAGTGAGTATCACTGCTAATACTATTCAGGTTCTTTTCTTTCTTCTTTTTTTTTTTTTTTTTTTTTTTTTTTTTTTTTTTTTTT
>PDNB01000336.1:0-16767 GCA_002573585.1 Helicocarpus griseus UAMH5409
GGGGGGGCGTGAAATAACCATACCGCTCTGGATTAGGGAAGATGCTCGGGTCGCGATGTAGCGACCACGCCTGCGCGGACACAGTCGTGCCACCTGGCACCAAATGGCCCGCTATCCTGGCACCGCTAGGCGGAACCACGCGGGGAAGCGCGGACGGCGCGGCGCTGTATAACCGTAGTGTCTCGTTGATCACCCGATCTAGATAGCGCAGGCTACGCAAGTCCTCGTGGGTGAAATCGTCCCGCGGAAGCAAAGTCTGCAACTCGTTCACGAGACGTTCCTGCACCTCACTGTCGCGGCACACGGCCCAGACTAGGTAGGCGAGGGTGTTGGCGGTCGTGTCACTGCCGGCGATTATGAAGCTTTGGGCTTCCCTTTTGATGTCTTCGTCGCTCAGAAGAAGATTACCTGTCGAAACCTTGGCATTGAAGAGTTTGTTGAAGAGTGTTGGTTTGGAGTTGGTGGGATTCGAGGTGACCATGCTCTTGTAGCGCTGTATGGATTGCTGGGCGTAGGAGGCGATGCGGCGGCCGGCCTGGTGAGCTTCGCGGAAGAGGGATATATTGAGGTAGCCGGCTAGCTTGTAGGTGAGGGGGAAGGTGGTGCGGAGGGAGCCAAAGACGGCTGCCCTTTGGATGTCGATGATGTATTGGTTTTTCTGACATATGTTAGGCTGATTCCTCTTTCTTTATTGCACAGATACTTTGTGATACAGGAAACATACCTTCCCAAGCTCAAGCATCCTGAAAGATTCGCCAAAGCTCAATTCACCGATGATATCCGTGGCCATGAAAAGCCACCATTTGAGAACATCGGCGGCGCCGCGGGATTCCATTTCTTGCCGCATCTTATCGATTGTCACGCGTACCCGAGAATCTACAAGGGGCTCAACATGCCTCAATGAGGTTTCTGAAAGGGGTCCTGCGAGTAATCGTCGTCGGCCGCTGTGAAATGCCTTATCACTGGCGCTAAATATATTTACTACGCCATTTGTCGCCAACTTTTGGTACCAGGGCGATTTCATAAAGCCGCCACCAGTCCTGTATATTTCTTTCGCAGCTCCTAGGTCCATGAAAGAGACCTCACTGGGAGAAAGACGGACGGCAACACCTAGGTATTGTCAGTAGCGAAGGTATTCGCGTATAAGAAGCTGATATACCGTATTTGCAATGCAATGCATGCACGTAGAGAGCCCTTCTGCCTCTTATCCAGTGATAATCGACCACCCAGCTGGTGAATTTGGTATACCAAGGTCCGGGTAAGGATGAAAGCGGGCTGGAGAAATACGTATGTAGGAACTAAATGGCAATTAGCAGGATGAAGGCGAGGGTCTAAATGGAGATACCACAATTACCTTGGCTAAAATGAGCGTCCCCAAAATAGGGACTAAAAGATTCCAGGGCACACCCATTTTATCCCCCTTTATAGGTTTCTACCCAGGACTTCAGGCATCACTATGGTATATAGATCCGAAATTAGAATATGCAGAGCAGGATCGGGTTCCCCTTAGCGTTGTTTTTGGTATCGGTGATGTTACAAATCTTGACTTTATATCAATGCCCCTAAAAGTCAAAACCCTAAACAAAGGTTCCGGAGAATGCCCTGTTTCTCACGGTCGAACAGCGTATATATATCCTCGTCGAAAGCCAATATATCGGAGACCAAGTAAGCCGATCAACCGACTTTAGTAAATTTGCTGGATCCAAGCGGGGGTTCGATGCCGGGATCTATATCGACGAGTTATGGACGAGAAAGGCAGATTTTAAAGATAAAATTTAGTAGGGCACATGAGGGCTCAACGCGACGGCGGGCTTTGTTGTTCTTCTTATAGCTCGAGACAGGACATGGAAAGACTGCAGCTTTAATATGGAAAAGCATTCGATGCTAAAAAAATAGTCCTCGAATAATACGAACAAGCCGTCGTGGTGTTCATTTTCGCATGCACCATGCTTAGCGATGACGGGAGACTGCCCAATCCGATGCAGAGATTCTATAAGTTAACAGAGTAAACCCTTGAAGGGTCGATATACTGTAGCTGGGATTACGGGATATCAACGAAGACATGTACGGAGACATGTACCGAGAATGTAGCTACGCAGTCGTTTAAGTGGAGAGTCTGGGCTCGAGGCACTGGACAGATGAGGAAGAGAAACCCCGCCTGATAGACAATAAGGCTAGCAATATGCCTTGCATGCTGCAGTGGAGAAGACATGGATTCTAACCTGCTGGACTGACAGTCAGTTGCTGTGCAGAGTGCTCAGGAGTAGTATGAAGGAGGAGTAGAAGTATATAGAACTTGAAAGGGTAGTAGAAATCAGCAGTAGTATTCAGCTCACCTTATTTCTCAGTTAGCTATCTATGCATGTAATCACCAGTTCGTCCTTTCATCCTCGTTGTTTGATGCTGTTTATTATTTATACTAGTATGTCAAGGGATGAAGTTGAAGCTGTTGATGATGGCTCAAGCCCCGTGCGGTGGAGAGCACAAGTAGTAGTCGGTAAGTTAGCGGGGATGTACCGGGTACTTTTGACAGGCGGGGGCTATGACGCGCATCCAGGTACCGGCTACCTCCCGCAGCTAAACACCGCCAACTTTGCATCTCCGCATCTTCCCAGTCGACCTCATTCATCCCTCAACCTCAACATCTATTTCCTATCTATCTATCTCATATCATCGCTTTGACCGTACCGACACTACCGCAGCTATCGGTTACCTTCTTTCCCACCTGATACCAACAACCTAGCTTATCCACGGCTTGCCGCATCCCCTGGTCTGCGGCAAGAGGTGTGTGTCGTCTGTGGTTCGTAACATTTCCCATAACAGCACCCGCCCTCGCAGACCACTTCTTACCCCCTTGCCCTAGGGCCCTTATCTTTAATACTTTCTCGTTGCTGACTGCTTGAATTCTCTAAACAGCTCCTGTAACATTACTTTCCTTGCTCACTCTTCAGGCAAACCAGCTGCCTCCGTCTCCCGCTTTTCCTTATCCCCTCATATGCTGCTCCTGTTCCCCTCTTAAGGGCGATCTGAGCCCCTCGTGGTGGTGGCTCTGCGGCTCTTTTCAATTTCTGATAAAGCGAGTATTGACATATTACCGTGGCCGGAATGGACGTTCATCTGGTGCCTGGCGGCGGGCGGAAGAACTACACTGGTTTCGTCACAAAGACCATTGTTTATGCCGCTACGCTGTTTGTTTTCTTGACCGGTACGTTCTTTTCCATATGCAGATGACTTTGTTTTACGGATATATGACTGACACATACATTATGCTTACAGCATTTGCCCTGACGCTGGCGTCAATAGCTCTACCGAGATGGATCAGCTCGAATAGAGGAACCGTACGTTGAGCCTAATACTAAACCACTCCAATATATCTTTTATCTAGACAATCCAAAACCTCCTTTACAATCGTCGGAATGTATATACTTACTTCGTTTCGCAAACTATAGTCCGCCGGAGTAACTTACGGCCTCCATCGCCTCTGCTTCTCCACAACCGGTTGCCAACACTTCCCGCAATACGACGACTGCAAAGGCGACGGCCGCAAGTTCTGCTCCATGTGGCGTTCTATTGGCTTTCTCATGTCCTTTGCCGTCGTGCTCGAGGGCATGACCCTCATGACCTACATTGTCATTCTCGCCGGGGGAAAGCAGATGCGCGAGACGGGCTGGCGTATCCTCGCGCTGTTTCTGACCTTTATTACCTTGGTACAGTGTGCTAGTATCGCACTGGTGGTGAGTTTTATTTTCTTCTCGGAAACTCGGAAAATAGAAGCGCCAAGCTAACAATGCCCCTGCGTAGTCTTACCTCAACGATAACGATGACCGCTTTTACCTTGGTTTCCGGCTCGATGATTCGTTTATAATGTGCACCATCAGTTGGTGTTTGACCCTCTTCAACGCCGTGGCGCTTATTGCAACCGCGCGCGTCTTGCCGTCCGAAGGAGGATATGAACTCATCCCGGACATTCCCGGAAGTTGAGACGGGCTGTATTTTTTGTAACGAAATCGTCCTTCTCCTCGTCTGTTCGGTCTCCTGTGTCTGTTCGGGTCCGCTTCATAGTGACATCTTTTCTGGACTGGACCTTTTAGTTAGGTCCGGGTATCCTATTTATAATAAACTTGAAGATCGGTAAAAACGGTACTCATCAATTTAGCTTCATTCCGCCGTCGAACTCTCTGTTCGGCTCCGTCTTACATTTTACATCTGATTTCCTATCTCCAAACAAGGAATGCTCTTTTCTGTACTTACAAATTTCTTCTCACATTTCGCAGCCACGGCATGCAAGTCTTTGCCGTATCTAATCCCAACTTATAATCTTGTTAATACATACATCTGTCCAATTGCGAAGAGCGGCTATTTTCTTTATGCCACCCTTGTTTTCATGCGCTGCCTCCATTTATCATTTCATTGCATTTGTTGACAATTGCCCTGATTTTTTTTTTTTTTTTTCCCTTTTCTTCTTTGCCTCTCCTTGCTTTCCGCTGAGCCAATCAATAATGTGATGAACTTTACATTCAAATCGCTCTTTGATAGTATAATAAATGAAATTACTGATAGCCCACCTAGGTTGCTTGCTTAAGTGATGTTTTCTCACCGCGGATACCTGATTGAACATACTGGCTGTGGTAAACTACATTCGACGGCTGATGTGGTGGGCGGCGCATGACGAGTGCAGCGTTTTTAAAGAATCTCACCCAGATGCGAGAAGAAAATACGGAATATGGACGGCAAAGATAAAGGATGTTTCTTGGTTTAGATTTAGAATATAATTTAGAATTCATAGTCCTGCATCAAGAGTTGGTAGCGACAGAGAAAAGCGTATCGATCGGCCTTTTGTATGTGTCGAAGTTGGGAGATTTTTGAGGATAGGGGTGAGTGGCGACAGGTGAGGGAGGTTTCGCGGCTTCTACTTCAAACTCACCCCCTTTCTAGTCTGGGCCGCGCACTGCAGCTAAAATTTCTATGCTGTAAACATACCTAGGTATATATACACTTGTACAAATTATGTACTTTAGGGGAGATAAAAGGGAAATTGTCATCTAGTTTCATCAAACTCCACTCCTGACACCGCCCCTCTGATCATGAGGGATATCATAGAACCTGTCGGCCACTGCTCAATTTCTTAACACCTCCATCCCCATCCCCGCTCCCCCCACCACTCCCTCTTTACACTCCGGCGCCTGCTCCGGGGGTTCAACCACCCCATGCCCACCGCCCGGTCCCTCCTTCCTTACAACCCTAACTAGCACTGGAATCACACCTCCAGTCGCGAGTTTGAAGGCCCGATGGCCCACAACCTCCAACAATGACGTGATCGCCCCGGAGTGCGCTGTTAGTGACACATAGGTACTCTTCCCACCGTCACTTGCGACAATATCATCAAGCAGCTTGCGCAGGCGGACTGTGCGGGCGGAGTTTGACTCGCGCAAGTCTGGCTCCCAGAGGGGGTCGGTCGGGGCGAAGTTTGGTTCTAGTGTGTAGGAAGGGTAGGTGGTTATTATGTGGGTAGTTGGGGAGCGGCGATCACAGGTGTGGATTCCTAGGGTTTCGCGGAGGAGCTGGATACAGCGAAGGGGGATGTTAGATTGGTGGTGCAATGGGGAGCAGGGGTAGGGGGAAGAAAAACAGGAAAGGGGTGCATACCTCTTTGACAACAGGCTTGAACGCCTTGTTATCAGGAAGAGGGAGTCCGTTGAATGTCAAGTTTGCAGTTTGCAAACATCGATCGAGCGGACTGACGTAGTATATCTGTGGAAGTGGGATGTGGTTTTTCATCTGCGCAGCCCAAGTGTCGTGGGCGAGTAGGGCTTGCTCCTTGCCGGTTTCGGTCAGGTGTGCGTCTGCCCAGGTTACGGTGTCATTTCCCTCGAGTTTGGACCAGTAGCACTTGTATTATGGTCAGCTTGGTTGTGATGAGGACTGATTTGGAAAAGCGGCCCTTACGTCCCACGCCTCCGTCCCGTAAAATTGCTCTGCCACGTTATGAAATCCTTCTCCATGCCGGCCCATGTAGAAGAGTCTGAACTCGGTATCGCGACCAGCGTGGGCGTTTAGGGACTCTAGTTTACGGGCAAAGCGCTCCCATTGTGTCTTCTCGTGTTTGGGATCGAATTCGGCATCCGTGTCGTACGTTTGGTTGATGAGGCCGAAGGCGCTTACTGTCTGGAATCTTTGGTTAGCTGTGTCACTTCAAAGACTTCTTCTTGAAATATGAAGTAAACAGCTCACATAGTCGAAATCTGCGGGGTCTGTAGCGGGGTCATCTTGCAGAAAATATCCTGTCACGGTGCTATACTCGTAATGCGATTGGCAAAGCGATTCGGCCATGGTCATAAAAAGAGCGATAACCACGGTGGCCGCGAGGAGGAAGGGACTGAACATTGTGATTAGCTAGATTCACAACAATTTTTTGTCTGATGTTGTTTCCTCCCGAAAGTTATTTCGGCTGTAGTTCTTGAGCTCAAGGGACCACCCCCTTTCTCCGCAAAGGAAGAACGCGAAAATAGATAGGCGGACCGCGCGTGACGAGATTGACAGATATATTGTTCAAACTTACATCACAAATTCGATGCGACAATAGCCCTCCCACCTCCTTTTGAATCTTTCCCGTCGTCGTCTTCCACTGGGGTTCTGGTCTAGTAAGCCAAGCATGAGCTGGTAGCGGAGGCCCGGTAGCCGCGACCGCAATCACGGCTCCGTAGGGCGGGCAGCGACGTGGCGCGTGGGTTCGTCTGCTTGTGCGGTTCGTGGAGGATGCGACTGTGGGGTCAGCCAGGGCCCAGGAACCCCCTGCGCTTATTTCAATTCCAGGCTAATAAGTCTGTAGTGGTGGTGATGTACCAAGGATGGGCAATGCTGGGCGCATTTGGCACGGTAGATGGAGAGGACTCCAGTGGGGGACGGACATCCCGCCACAAGTGTTGAATTTGGGCAGAGTTGCTCTTTCAGCTGTGACACTCTGGTTAGGCAGCGACAAGATAATCGAACGATTACCAAGTGTTTTACGCTGCGTATTGCAGGGTTAATAACTGCGGACGTTATGAATTGCCCGATTGGGCCACATTGAAGCCAGAGTGGAAACACGGCATCTGATTGGCTAACGCAATAATTAGTAATATTTATCATAAGGTGAACGTTGTTGATTGGTGTAAGCTAGCTAGGTTGTGGGAAACTAATGAAGGTGTGTGGGGCACGTGACTAGGGCTGCCGTGGCATAACCCCAACAATTTATACAAGCATCTTACTAAGCGGGTACACAGGTCAATCAGCAGGCTTGCCTGAGACGACATTCAACTCCTTTTCTCAGTCATACGGAGGACTAGTCAGGGTATACAACCATCTACTAGCTGTCGTCCGAGGACAACAGTAGCAATATAATGTACATGAGGTACATGTACAACAGGGCTTTTCTATTTTTATTTTAATAACAATGCAAGGACGTTGTCCGTAACATTGTGGAATGCTTGTATGCAATGCATGCCCAGACAGCACAAGCCCATTCTGCCTAGTTGCGCCAACAATTACAATTCAAGCCGAATGGTTACTGGATAGAAGCACTGGTTGGTTTGATACACCTGGATGCCTGTATGTTCACTCCGCGTTATGCGGGCGAGAAGTCTTGGACACGAGTCCTTACAATGCTCTTCATTAAGCGCCCTGAGACGGGACCAAAACATAAAAGGGACCCATTCCCCGCATTGCCCACAATCTACTCCGTACGAGGGTGAAGGTTATTGCGCAGTATGATGCTTTCACGCCACCACTATGCTCCGTAACCTTCGACACTTAGCGCACTCAAGCGGGTCAAGCCCAGCAATTGCTCCGGAATTGTCTTGGCCTCGTAGGCCCGTAGATGACACTGTAAGAATACTCGAGGAGTGTGGTAAAATTGTCCTTCTTCATCAGTTTTCGGTGGTGATCTCTCAGCTAAAACTTATACAAACAGAACCGGGTTTGTGGAAAGAACGAAATTCTCGGCTTTGTCAAGAGCTAAAGGTATATCCGCCTTTTAGGTAGCTGTTAATCTGCCTGAGGAAAACTAACTTCTTTTTTTTTGAGAATCATAGGCGCCTCGTACCTCCTTGACGACTGTAATGTAACTACGAAAGGGAAACTGGTTCTTAGCGTATTGCGTTTTACTCATCGTCAAGCAGTTTCGTACCGCGAATGTTGATATTCCATTGGGATTTCTCTGAAAACCAAGAACGGCCCGATATCCATGAGAAGTTTTGGAAGGTTCTTACTAATGACGTCGATGGGTCTTTCTACAGCAACTTCATAATGGATGGAGTGCGAGCGTCCCCGAGGCATGGTTAGTTTATACTCTGTACTGATGTACTTGTGTCAGAGACACTTATATAACTTGTCTGAAACAGTTTCCTTCAGTTCTTTTAAGGTCAAGAACGTTACTCCTGATACCATTACTTGGGCTCAACCGACAGTGTATGTCGAGTGGGAGCTGCAAGTTGGACATCAGACAGTTATACTTTACGATATCTCTCCCGACTTAAATGTCAGCCGAATTTCCTTGGCTCATAGGTCTAATCCGTATGCGTGGCATTGCCTTTTGGGCCAAATCGTCACTGAACTTTACGATACATCAGCATGGCAGATGAGCGACATTGTCAGAAGCATAGAGAGAGGTTTGGTAAGTATGCTCTGTCCCGCTGCCACGCTGACGGAAGTAATGGCTAATGCGAGTCATAACAATGGATGGGTATGAATAGATGAGAAGCAGCGGGAGCCCGGATTTTTTATCCATACATGATACTGTTCGTCATATACATAATTACATACAAACAGTTGAGTCGGCCGAACATACTTTTCAGCGTATCATTCAGGAGCTAGAAAGGATGAGAGAGGACTACGCAGACCAATTTCCCGAAAAAAAAAGCGGTGTGGCTTCATACCCAACAGGAGATTTTATTTAATGCAAAAGAACTTTTCTCCATCAAGCTACGGAACCAGTTCCTCCGTGAGCGTTTGAACAATGCCCTCAGCCTCGTAAGAGAACACATGATTAAACATCGACGCTTCCTAAATCTGACAATAATTAGGCCCTCAACCTCACTCAAATGCACGCCAAATCTGATAGTGCCGCAATGAAAACCATTGCCGTGCTCAGCTTGATATATCTTCCGGGTACATTTGTGTCTGTGAGTTCATGCGGTCTGCGTTTTGGATATTATGTTATTAATATAGCACTAGGGATTATTTGGGACCAACTTCTTCCGCTATCCTGCCGAGAACTCTACGGAGGCCTGGTGGGCGTCGAGCAAGTTCTGGCTGTATGGGGCCATTGCCGGGCCACTAACGGCGTTAACGCTTGCGGCCTGGCTGTGCGTGTACTACTATCCGAAACTACGCCGCTGGGTCTCCAGCCGGAAGACCTTGAAAGAAAAGAAGAGATTTTGAGGTTTCAAGCCTGCGGGTATTGTATTGGAAGACACCAATTCCAATCATTAATGCCCCCCGTTTTTCTTTTTTCTTTCATCTCGTTGCAATTTTTTCCCATATACCCCTTTCTACCTTAACGTGAAGAATTTTAATATCAAAACAAAGTCATATTGCCTAAGAGCTATCTAACCATGTTCATTTCGAGGCCCCGCGACGTCTGCTGCCTTCTCTCGCGATAATGATGACGGAGTGAATTTTGTCATGATTAGACATTATCACAAACTTCTCAACGCATTCGCAATGAAGCAACCAATAACTTCGCGCCTGCTCAACTCGAAGCTTTACACTGATGGTCGGCCTTTTTCACCTGTGTATCCCTATTTGAACCATAGCTTGCCACCATTCTTCTCTACAAGGCCCTAATATTTCCACACGAATGCAGCAATTAGACATACAAAGCGATGTTCCCCTCTTCCCTAGTGACTTCACTCATTAGCATAGGGCTTGATCAGCTGTTGTCTGCAAAAGCCCGACAATGCGCCTAGAATTGATTTGAAAAACGGGCCCCCCTGTCATATGAAGAGCATGCACAATGACGTCCCACGTGAGGTGTATCGAACCTTCTGCTCTATGTAAATTGATTCTCACAGGTAGGGCGAGTTCATCTGTTGCTTGAAAAAGGATTGGGACAACGTGGAGCAGCCCATGTATCGCTGATCCGCAATGCCCTGTGTCCATACACGACCGCGGGCCTACTCAAACCTCAATCGCTATACTCTTCTGGTATTATTCTTACCAAATCGGAGCTCTAACTACGGACCAACAGCCACTACCGCCGTTACGACTATGAAAGCTCTCAACGTCTGTCTTATGAAGCACCACTTCGGAACCTCAAAAGCAAATTGGTATTTGTACAAATATCGTCAAATCATATACACATACACGATCAACTAACTAATTATCTGGCTTCAATCTGATTAAGCCAACCACTCATCCCTCAGACTCTCCCGGTCCCAGTCCCGGTTGCTGTGCCAGCTCCACTTCTACTCCCAGCATCCCTCGTATGCCTAAACTCACCCTGCTCAACCTCCCTCTCCCCCTCCCGCGCAATAGCCTCATTTCTCCTCACCCCCTCGGGCTCATTCGCTACGCGGTCAACCGCCGCAGTCGCGCTGCCCCGAATTGCCTCTCCAACGCCCTACGATTTATTTGTGTTAGTCTGGGGTAGTGTTCGTGGCAAGTACGAATCAAACTTACGTGAACTCCTGCAACGGCAGCTTTAAGCCCATGCCCAACACCTGCAGCGGCTTCTGTCGTTTTTGATGTTTCTGTCGGGCCCGTTGTCCCTGTTGTTCTCGTACCGGTAACCCCCGGAAAACCCGCGGCACCGGTGGCGCCCGAGGCGCCCGTTGCTGTTCCCTGTCCGGCAGTGATTGAGGATGCAGGTTGAGATGTGGAGGTGCTGGCGGGTTGTTGGTCGCCGAGTCGGGAGTCGAGATGACCGGTTGCTTGTTGGCCGGAGGTCGAGGTTGTTGAGGGGGGATGATAGGTGTTTTGCGACATGGTTGATATGTCTTCGTTCGCCCAGGTGGAGAGGAGGATATGCTTTGGCTACTTCTGGAGTTGGTGTGGAAATGGTTGAATGCGATATCGGTATACTGCGTATGTAAGGGTGAAGTGATTCAGGAGTTGGATATGCCGATAATTGCTGGGACTTCTTGGTACATCTGATACTTTTGATCAAAGCTTAGTGGTATGTTCAGAAAATCCCTCAACCATATGCAACGCATCCCTGAGTTTAAATAACCCCATTTTTCGCATCCTTCTCCTGAATATTCCAGTTGTCGTGCATTGAAGATTCCTGATATCGGTTGTTTATGACATCAACGTCCTATGACGTCATAGGGGCCCTGGAGCTCAAACCCCCCTTCCTACCAACGCGCGCAGCTGTAGATTTACTTTACTTCCGCCGCGAAATTCCTCGTAAAGATGGTCTGACACTGTATATCTGACACTGTATAGTGCTATTTGTCCGGGGAAGCCTCGGTTTTCTGAGCCTGGCCGGACTCGGACCTCCTTACATCAAAGTGTCGTCAGTGTTGATGTTGAACTATATCAGATATTATGCTTCTCACTCCCCTTCTCAGATAATGCCAATAAACATAAAGCTTTCTCTCCGCCCACAGAAATCTCTTCGTTTTTATCTGAAGGCAGCTAAATAAACATATATACTCAGTTGCATTGATTCTGCATACGATTTAATAGTAGCCATATCAATCCTCTATATAAATATCTCTTCTCTCATTTCACATCCCCGTTAACTCCCACAATTTCAAAATGCTACCAATTGCCCGCTCCGCAGCTCCCGCCGCATCCCGCACGGGGCTTGCCCGCCTCGTAGCCCCGTCCGCTCAGGGCATCACGAGAACCGCTGCACCATTAGCAAGCAACGACGCTATCAATACACGAAACTTCTCCGCATCACCTCTATCCAAGAAGGAACCCAAGGTCAAGAGCCTCTTGCAGGATAAGGATCAAGGGTTTGGGTTTGTGAGATCGAACCCGTGCCCCGTGAAGCCGCGCAAGCGGGGGGTTACGGAGATCAGAGGGCCATACTATGCGGTATGTCGGCACAGAACTTTTGACTCGTGTCTGCGCTTGATGGTGTTTGTATAGAGTGTTGAGTGCTGATTGATTGCTTCCTGGGTTGTTTAGGTTATGGGGAAGAGATATTTGTCGGATGTTCTCGAGACGTAAGTACTTTTGACTGGTGCCGTTTGCCTGGGAGCGATGGGGACTTATCTAACGTTGCCCTTGAGCAGGATGGGACAATATGTGGATGGATTGAAGTTCTCCGGAGGTTAGTGCTGGCTTCAGTCTAAAGAATGATGTTGCATGATGGCTAACGAATGTCCCATGTGTCAAGGCTCCTTCTCGCTCTTCGAAGAGGAGAAGCTGAGAGAATTGATCAACCTCGCGCATGAGCATGATGTTTATGTGTCCACGGTAGGTAAACTAGCATTTCTAGTTTAGTGACAATATCACTTCCCTCAAATGCCGTCGCTAACAGAGCGTTAGGGAGGCTGGGCGGAACATCTCCTCACGCACCCCGATTCCGCCGTTGTGATGGACAAGTATCTGAGAAAGTGCAAAGACCTTGGGTTAGTTTTCATTCAGTATCGAAGATTATTGATATTTGAATATTAGAAAGCTGATAGCAATCCTCAAACAGGTTTGATGTTGTCGAGTTATCTTCTGGCTTCCTCTCCTTCCCCGGCGATGACTGGCTCCGCCTCGTGGATAAAGTCCACTCATACGGTCTTAAGGCCAAGCCCGAGCTTGGGATCCAGTTTGGAGCTGGTGGGGGTATGTTCTTTGCCGTGACTATGCGTGCCATGATTATAGTTTCAGCATTGTCACTAGTCACTTGCTGGATATAAGACGCCTAACATGTTCTGTACAGACACCGCCACCAGCGAGCTCGAAGCGGTCGGCACCAGCGACCCTAGTAAACTGATCAATCTGGGCAAACGATTCCTCGACGCCGGTGTCGAACGACTGATGATCGAAAGCGAGGGCATTACCGAGAATGTTAGGAGCTGGCGGACTGACGTCGTGTCGCAGATCATGAAGGAGTTGCCACAGGAGCGGGTTATGTTTGAAGGTACGTAAACGGAGCCCCCTTTCCCTGAACCGCCTCGGTTTATTAGGCCCAGAAGTTACTATTCTAGCTTCCTGCTCTGTTGGGTAACACAGACTGACTCGGAGTGCTTCAACCCGAAACAGCTGCTGAGCCAGCCGTGTTCAACTGGTATATCCGCGAGTTTGGCGTGGATGTCAATGTCTTCGTCGACCACTCACAGATCGTACAGCTCTCATGTTTGAGGCGTGGCATCTGGGGCATGGCAGATACCTGGGGCAAGGTTGTTTCATACAGACCGGACGAGTAAACAGGTGTCTAGGTACCAAGTTAGGTAGGTTGAGAGAAAGTTTTCCAATTAGCTGTACTCATGCCATAATGTAAGTCGAATTAGCAATTAAATGGAATATCATACAAAACGGAAAAGAATTCAAACAACAAAGCTAAACTTCCACAAAACGAAAAGAAAGAGAAGAAAAACAGTACATCTTCTATACCATGTCAATCTTGACTCGAGGGCAAAGAAAAGAGGCAAAAACAAACCACCTGTGTTTTCCGCGGCTGTACTTTCAGCCTACTGCCAGCAGAAGCCCTGCTACTTGTCACCGATTTAAGACGTCTTCTTCGTGATCAAAACCCGCACCGGCAAGAATGGGTCCGTTAACATGGGCGCCTCATCACCGCCCAACTTTGGCATACGTTCTACGACTCTAGCGGCGTGCAGGTGGGACACGGAAATGTGGATTTTCGCTTCATGAGGTATGTCTCGCATGTGGCCGAAGTTCGATGGCCAGTAGCGAGGGATCCATTCGCCATGCTCGAGCTCCAGACGAGTGAATATGGGGAGGATTTCTAAATGGGATTCTTAGCCAACTTCGTTCAGCAGGGGGTCCATTGTGCTGAGGGACTCACCGATTATCCACCACATGCTTGTGGAAAAGAGAGATGCGCCGCGGTTGAGCGCAAGATGGTCATGTCTTTTGATTCCCATGCTAGGCACTACATCGCGGTCTGGAACGGCGGGGAGGAGTTTAGGAGGTTTATCCCTCGACCACTCGCGCCCTGCTTTCAAGTGCACCGATTCTGCAAGGTTATCCTTGTCGAATGCCAGTGGTCCGCATGGCTGGTCGTCCAGCGCCATTATTTCATCGATCATCCATGCAAGGGGTATATCTGATAGAAGATGCTTGCTCTTGTCTTCATACGAAAAGCCACCACCCACATCACAATGGTTGCCGGCAAACCAGACTTCTTGGACGTCAGAGCCTGCATTGCGTTCGTTTTCAAACATGCAAAGCGCGGGTCTAAACTTAAGCCGTCGCTCGTGTATGGAAACTGCGTGACGAATGTGCTTTGCTGGCGCCTGCAGATAGAATGTCTGTTATTATGGGGTCCCTTTCATGCACAAGAAATAGACACTTGCCTTGGCTATATAGTGGTAAGAGCTTCTCCTAAACGGTATTTCAAACCCACCAACGCTATTCACGCAGTCGAACAGACCCAAAAAATACACTGAAACCCTCGGACGGCAAAACGTCTTTCTGAACTTTTGTAAATATCTCTCATCTTCAATGTTCTTTGCAGACTTTTTCGCTTTTCCCCTGCAATTCTGGAATTGAGCAAATGATGAGAACGCAAAACGGATCATTTCCTCATTGCCTTGAGATAGCAGACCGACTTCGGCGATCATATCTGCGAGGAATCGTGCTGTGTATGCGCCTCGTGAGAAGCCGAATATATATATTGCGTCTCCGGGTGCATAATATTTCATTAAAAATTTGTAACCTGCGCTGACATGGTATTCAAAAGTGGTTCCCAAAGCCTGGTCGAGGATTAGACGCCATTTTTCCTTGAAGCGTCCCCATAAACTCAGATTCCTTGGGCCTGTGCTGGTGTGGAATGTTCCAATACCCGCTGTCAAGATTATAGGTTAGGATCAGTAATTATATCAGGGTGTAGATAGTCTCTAGGCCTACTTACGTTGGTAATAGCGAAATTGGTCATCACGATGGGGGTCAAGCATGTCATAAATCTTGACAACATTGGTATCACTTTCGTCTCCTGTAAACACATTTCCTGTGCCGTCAAAGCAGAGGACAAGACGTCGGGGTTTTCGGCGATATTGGTCCATGATGGCTGGCATGTTGAGGGGAAAAATAGGAACTGTTAATTCAATATACTAAACTACCGTGCTAAGTTTGTTCGAGGGGCTTATTTTCCCTACCTGCATCACGGCGGTTCGGACCCATATATAAACCGCGAAGACATTGCTCTTTCGTCCGGGCGGTAAGTGAAACATTCCATTTTTAGGATAGGATGATGAGGCTTTGTTAAGGCCGACACATGGATATGCATCCAGTCGGAATGTTCGGCGTCGATTACTCAGAGTGACTGGGGTGACATCTTCAACGTCGATCCGGGAAGCCTTTGAAAATGTGGGGGACAAATTGGTTTGTTATGGAGGGCAGAGCCTCAACCTGTCCTTGAAGGTTGTCGGTATCCCTGTCTCTCGTAGGGCTGAATTTCTATATTTAGACAAATGTCGACTCGGACGATTCGTTGGTGACTAACCTGCGCGTACATGCAACACACATATTCCCTTTGTGACACCTAGTTCAGCCTCTTGTCTCCGGAAAAATAATTAAGCGCCTAGATTTGGATCTGGATACTGGTGTTGCACTCCGGTTCTGGCTGTGTAAGACGCTTCAACCGGAAGGGTCAATCCCTACGGCACAGAGTACCCAGGTAAGTTTACTTTGGAGAGACTGTGTAGCATCATGACTGAGAAATTGAAGAATCATCTTCTGAACTATGACTGACATCGTCAATTCAAGGGTTGATTGCAGATGCCAGGGTTCTTGGGGGTGTCAGTGCCTTAAGCAGAGTGATCCTTTTGGGCTCAGGGGTTTGAATCCTCAAGTAATCACGGCATGATCGTATCAATCTTGAACGTGCAAGGATACTGGTCTGAGAACGGTCAGGCACTCTGGTTTGATTTCCGTTTGATCGTAAAAGGCATATTCCAGTTTGAGCGTTGTGTGTTGAAAGCATCCGTTGCTGAGAGTGTAGAATGATCTTTCTGAACTGCAACCTCTGCGCCAAAAAGGATCGATCCATTGAACGGGGCCAGAACGGTGATTTTATACGTCTGAGATTCTCTCACCAATGTCCGTGAGGGAGCTGCAGCTGACATTAAACAATAATCATTATGCACTGAACAGCCATCTCGGTTTTGTTCAAGTTATCCTGAGCCCTTGATCCTCACGTTCGGTGCAATCACCGTCACCCTAAAAAACGGTACTCCTATTGTTAACAATTTCATTAGCGGCTCTATGCCGCGCAATCTCGAAGTGGATTGGGTGGGGAAATTCATATCGGCTGGAGTTATTAGTTTTAGTTGGCATGGTAGGGACCGTAGGTGAGGTAGGGATGTTGATAGGTTGATAGGGAGGTTGATAGGGGTGAAAACGTTGAGTGGTGAGAGGCAGCAAGCAAAACAGTGAAAAAGTACGGCTCAATTTAGTGGATTGATCGAAGGTATCGGCGACATATGTGCATAAGTACGGTACGTCAGGCCAAGAATCTTTAGCTGTCGGCATACCCGACCTTTGTCCGCCAAGGTCCGTTGAAGCTCTACTACTACTACTACTACTACTACTACTACTACTACTACTACTACTACTACTACTACTACTACTACTACTACTACTACTACTACTACTACTACT
>PDNB01000337.1:0-16322 GCA_002573585.1 Helicocarpus griseus UAMH5409
TTCATTAAGTGCTTGAATGGCCAAAAGAAGCCTTCCTTCTTGGAAGGAAGCTTGATGACTTTGCATTGTTGAGATTTTGATGTTTGTATGAAGAAACGCGTTGCGTGATGGGAAAGTGGCCCGCTCGCTTGTGTGGCCCGCTCGCTTGTGGGTTACGTTATAAAAGCTTTTCGCAATGAACACTGTAGTATTTGCTTTCCGGGAAGTTTGGTGAGATCAAATTGCTTATCATGCGCTGATTCTCTCTTGACCCGAAGAAGATTTGTCGAACGTTCGCCTGCCGAATTTCCGCTGCTCTGGAAGCAGACCAAACCCCAACTGGCAATTCTATGCGCTGTATTTTCAGGCCCACGGTTGGTTGCGAATAGCCTGAAGCCAGCAAAAGAGGCGGATTTTGTTGACATGAAGATGTTGATAGTTGACCAAAGATCCGCGCATTCAATTCCCGAAGTCGCGTCCATTTTGATGCTAGACTATGCCTGAATTGGCAATTCTACTCGCTCCCCACAAGAGAGCTTGGTTCGCCTGTTCTTCGAAACTTCTGGACCGAAAGCTTAGGAAAATGCGATCCACTGTCGCACATCCAACTGACAAGATGGACAGATTCGAATACAAACGAAGGAAGGTGTCCTATGTACGACGGTGTTGTCGGGGAAGCGCTCGATAAGTTTAAATATGGGTTGGCCATGAGGCCAGAATCATGGGTCGAGAAATATTTCACAGCAAAATCCATAAGTTGAGATTTTTTAAGCAATTCGGACGGTGAAGTTTACAAAGCTTTCAACATTAATCTATCTCTTGTTTTCCCCTTTCCCAGCTATTTTAGCATCGCTCTCCAGTCCGCCGTCATGGATCAATCCGCTGTCTTCCATAGGTCCTTGGAAAAGTCTTACCCGACAGCCGTTAGAGGAGAAGGTGTCTACTTAATTACTGACAAGGGGCAGAAAATCCTCGATGGCTGTTGCGGTGCTGCAGTATCAAGCGTTGGACACGGGAATACGGAAGTGATCGAAGCCGTTGTCGCCCAAGCGAGGAAAATGGCCTTTGCACACTCTTCCTTTTTCACCTCAGACTCTGCCGAAGAATTGGCCAGAGTGATCATCAATAGGAGCGACAATGCGTTCTCCAAGGTTACCTTCTTGTGCTCCGGCTCCGAAGCAGTGGACTCAGCATTGAAGATTGCCCGACAATATCACCTCTACAACGGTGAGCCGGAACGAGTCAACTTCATCGGCCGCAACCATTCATACCACGGAAACACGCTGGGCGCCCTTGCGGCTGGAAACAATACTTCCAGAAGAGATCCATTTGCGCCAATTCTGAGCCCTGTGTTCCATCATGTCAGTCGCTGCTTCTATGACACTGATGGGATAGGGCTCGAAGAGAGCGAGTACGAAGACCGTTTGATAGCCGAGTTCGAAAATAAAATCAACGCTCTGGGTCCTAAGACTGTAGCTGCGGTCATTGTCGAGCCTGTTGTCGGTTCGACGCTCGGCACCGTACCAGCAACAGCTACATATCTACCTCGCCTCAAGGAGCTTTGCAGCCGCCACGGGATCCTTGTCATCTTCGACGAGGTTATGTGCGGGATGGGCCGTGTGGGAACGTACCACGCCTGGCAGAGCCTGGGAGGCATAGCTCCTGATCTTCAGACAATTGGCAAGGGGCTGGGTGCAGGGTATCAGCCATTATCGGCTGTACTTATAGGAAAAAGAGTCTACGATATGTTTGAGGAACATTCGAAGGGGTCGAATAAATTCCTTAGCGGTCATACGTTTCAGGGCCATTCGATGGCCTGTGCTGGTGCTCTTACTGTGCAGAAGATACTGGAGCGGGATAATTTGGTTTTCAATGTCCAGGAAAGGGGTTTATTGCTCGAGTCTGTATTGCGAGAGGGGTTATCGTCTTACATAAAAGATTATGATGTTAGCTTGAGGGGACTTGGGCTTTTCAGAACGGTAGACTTTGGACAGTTGGCTGCATCTGGGGGTGGTCGGCCTCTGGCATCAGAGGTCTCTGAAGAGTGCTTTAAGCAAGGGGCAGCGGTTTATTTATGTTCAGGGGCTGTTGATGCTCTGCTGTTTGCTCCACCATTCATCATCTCAGAGGATGAGATCTACACGCTGGCAAACATATTCTCAGCGTCTTTGAAGTCTGTTCTGGATAGACGACAAGTTGCTAGATAGTAGTAATAGACTATAAATGATATTTTGTGCATAGCGTTCTGGAGCTTGAAGTATTGTTCCCCCCCGGAGTCTACCACGTCTCTGAGGCGTAAACAAATCGACAGGATTGACAAAGTGAACGAATACCGGAACCAAGAGCGCTGGAACTCCAAAGGTGATCGCACAGTGAACATGATCAAGATTGTACTAAATAGTAAAATCAGGAGACAATTTACCAGTACAAACAGTATATATTACCATCGAAAGTGAAAGTAAATGAACCCATAAATTTCTCCTCTCAGCCCATACGTAGACAAACCTGTTCAATAACCTGAATATAAGAGAGCTACCAAGCCTTCCAACGCCAACCCCTCCCACCCTAAGTCTAAACTCATGTAATCCACAGTAAAGGTACATACAATCAACAGATAAACAGACATCTCTCCCTAACCAAATAATCCGGCGAACCCGGCCTCCCAACCATTTCCCCTTCCACATCAGCAAACCGGTCCATATCCGCCCAAATAGCCTCGTGCACCTGGGCCAGCGCCTCCCTAGTCTTCGACGGATACTCAGCCATCAACCGCCTGCTCTTCTGTCTGATGCGCGCCCGATGCTCCGGCTCAATCGCCTCATGTGCAGCTAGGTAGAGTGGTAGGGATAAGGCGGAATCCGGCCCGCAGCCAATCGGCAACAATTCTATGAGCTCAATTAGTAAGACGAGTGTAGACTGGACGCGGCGGGAGTCGCGGCGATCATGAAAGATGCGGCGCTGGAGTAAGAGAACGGCGCTCCAGTAGAAACATTGGCCGACGATTTCGAGGTGGTGTCGGCGTGTTTCGTGGGTCTGGATGGGAGTGGCATGGTTGAAATAGTGTCGAGCGGATATGTTAAGGTCTGCTTCGAGTACATGGGCTTGTGGGATAATTAGAGAATGTGGGAGGCCGTCGCTGTTGTCGGCGCAGAGATGGGATATTCGAGCTAGAAAGGTAATGACCCAGCGGGGACAGCCGGTTGTTTCTTGGAAGGTTGGTTGGGAGTCCTCGTCATCGCAGCTGGTGGTTGGAGAGGCTCGTTTGTTGCTTTCAAAAAACCAAAACGAGAGAGGTAGAAAGGGGCGCTGCTGCCAAAAGAGAGAGCTTATGGTATCGATCCACGTCATGCGTTGGACTAACACGGTTCCGATTGAACAGGTGGGCTTTTGGCGTTCATAGCCGAGTTCTCGAAATAAGTTCCAGGCGTAAGTTATGTGTGTCCTGGATCCGCTGCCACCGTTGGCCATCTCGACGGTTATTTGGAGCAAGATAGTGGCGAGAATGTCCCGTTTCAGGGACTCGCAATAAACGAGAGTGTTTGAGCTCGTTAGGGAGCATAAGCTATCACGGAGCGCTGCCAATGCTCGAGACTGTCGCTGAAGAGCAAGAGACATGGTTGCACCTCCTCGTAGATGCATATATAGGGTAGAAATGGAGATGATTGTGCCCATTAGTACGGGAGTTGATAGAGCGAGGATTGCGAGCTGACGGTAGCCGTTCTGAGTGCTGTCGCAGGCTGGGATGATCATTGCGACGGAGCGAATAACTATTTTTTTTGTTAGCTTGAACATTTTCAGTAATTGTACGGGAGAAAACGGAATTTACAATAAGCATATGCGACGCTTTCTTCGGTGCTTGGGAAGAGGAAGGAGAATATGTCTCCGTAAAATGCATGATTTTGCGCATGCAATTCCGACGACGAACCAATTTCTGCGATGCAATCGGACCCCTTTTCTGTTGATGATGTTTGACTCGAGTGGGAATCCTCATCTGATAAATCTTGCTTCGATAAAGCGAGATCCTGACCATCAAGGATCGAGATATCATGCTGGGTTACCGCATCACAATTGCGCGGCTCGCCACTGTGGGGTGTGCTTGTTGCAGCCTCATGGGATGCGTTTCCACTCGACGGCATCTCAAAGTACAAGGGCAATTCATCCTCCCTTGGAAGCCGTTTGGACAAGACTGGAGAGGAGGCACCCCGGCTCCGGCTTTCTCTACTAAGAGACTTGTCCTGTCTTTCCCGGCGAAGGCGGTTGGGGCCGTTTACCCATCGAATATTTTGCTTAAAGTCGCAATTTATATTCAACCGCGAACATCTCCCACATTTGGGACGAGCCTCATCGCACTTGCGATGCTGTTGCAAACATCGTACACAGCCTGTTTTAAATGTTAGTCACTTCAAGTTCAAACTGAGCCAAGGACTAGTGAATTTATATCTGACCACCCCGAGACCGTTTGCGGTCCATACCACCTTGTGATGGGCCCCCTCGCGTGCCTTGCTGACTTTTGAATTGCCTCGACAGATATGACGCAGATAGGAAATGTTGGTATCTAGTAATTTTGGAGCAAGCTCTGACGACGAAGTCACGACACTGACGAGCTTTGGCCGGCGATACATTTTAGCCGAAAATTTCGGCTAACCGATTCCGAAACGGAAACCCATACACCCACCTATCGGTGGGATATTTAATGATTAATATTGATGATAGAGTCCGCCATGATAGTAAAGCGTAAGGAATGTTTCACTGGTGCTGCTAATTAAACCGTAAAATGATTTCGGGGGTTTGAGTATAGAAAAGGTGAAAATAAAAGAAATATTCGCTTAAGATACTCAGTAACGAGTATCAAAATCAGCTGAGAATTGATTTATTGACTGTAACTTTGAGTTCTTCCCCAGTCGAATTTAAATTCTGATCCAAAGTTTAGTTGCCGATAGGTTCAGTTTCTACGGAATTTTAGACCATCTCGTTCTCCTTTTGAGCCTCTATAACTACATGCCAATATCCCAATTCAGGAAAATAAACCACTGGCAGTTTACAGCTTCGCACCACCCTTTCCATCGAAACCCAACTCTTTCTTCGCCCGCTCCTTTAACTCCCTCCGCAATAGCTTTCCAATAGCATTCTTGGGCAGCTCATCCACAAACGCCACGCCCCCGCGCAACTGCTTATAGGGTGCCAGCCGATCCTTAACGAAGTCCTTAACTGCCTGCTCGCTTATACGGGTCGGGTCAGCCACGACATATGCCCGGGGGATGTCAGAGCCCGGATCTTCCTGGCTGGGGACACCGCAGACCGCGGCCTCTTTGATGTCAGGGTGAGTAAAAAGGAGGTTTTCAATCTCGGCCGGGGCAATTTGGAGGCCTTTGTATTTTAGGAGTTCCTGTTTAGAGGTAGCTTAGATTAGAGATGGTGCCAGGTTGAAAGGAGGTGGAGTAGATGGTACCTTCTTCCTGTCCACCACGTAGAATTTGCCGTCTCTTATGACGCCAATGTCGCCAGTGCAGAACCAGCCGTCATGAAAAGCGTCTTTTGTGGCTTGGGGATTGTTGTAGTACCCCTGCGTCACCATTGGGGCTCGAACCAGAAGCTCTCCGGGCTGGCCCGTCTCAACATCGTTGTAGTCATCGTCAACCATTCTATAAATACAAATCTTAGCTTTCAGAGGGATTCAAGGAGCGACTGAATCAAATCCTTACCGCAATTCAACACTTGGTAAAATATATCCAATACAGCCTGTATAATCACTCACCCCCTTCGGCTGCATTGTAACGGCGCCCGTAGTCTCACTCAATCCCCAAGTCTGGCCGATTACAGTCTGCTTGCCATCTCCAAGCTTCTTACTAGCTGTAGTTTGTAATTCTCCGTCCATGGGCGCTGCCCCGGTATTAGCAGCCGCCAGATGCTTGAAGTGGTCAGTGACTTCTGGTGATTTGGCGATGCGCAGATAAATCGAAGGCACAGTGTAGAACGATGTGATTTCATATTGCTTGACCAGCCTCAACAGTTTCTTCCACTCGTATTTCCCCATCCATACCACGAGACCACCACCGTAAAAGGGACCAATGAGGTACCCAAATAGGCCCGCTATATGGCTGATGGGAAGATGTGCTATGGTTCGGAGAGCAGGGAGTTCTCTACCCGCTTCGACCTCCTTTGCTGCCCATTCTCGCCCGGACAGAGACATTATGTAGGCTTCTGCAACCAAGTTTTCGTGGGAAAGCATGACGCCTATGTTCGATAAAACCAGTAATCTTAGCCAGCACAATCATAGAATAAATTGCGAGATAGTAGTAAGGGACGTACCTTTTGGAAGCCCAGTGGTACCAGACGACCACAAGATTACGATCAGACTCTTCTTCAGCTCCGCCGGATCTGTGATCCGCTGCCATGTCAACTTTCCATCGGATATTACATTAACATTGCCTTCGAGCGAGTAGAATTTATACGAAGGATTTGACTCTAGCACCAATACTCGATCCAATGGTAGATTACACTGCTTAGCTGCCTGTGAGACGAGCTCCTTCATCTCCTTGCCGCATATTACCAGGCGGCTGTTGCCAATTGTGATTTGCCGGGCCAGCTCTGCGACTGTTGACGATGGACTGGCAGCAGAGTACACTCCACCAGCAGCAAGAGTGCCGTAAAATGCAGCCGATACCAAAGGTTGTCCATAGCTAATGACAGTTACAACATCTTTGTTGGGACCATTTGAGCCAAAACCATAGTTTGTTCGTAGGCCGTAGGCAATGCGCTCTGTGAGATCACGAAGACTTTCCTTGGTGATTACTTGGGAGGGATTGTCTGCATCTAAATGAAGGGTGGTTTCGTCTACCGCTGCGCAATGCTCGGATTCTATGAAGAAGTTAGAACACAATTCCTAGGTATATCTATCCTTAAATAGAGGCTGGAAGGGAACATACCAAATAAAAATGATAGTAAGTCATATTTGGGCACATCGACAAATTTGTTCGGCCCGTCATGGTAATATATCTTCTGCGACATGGTGTTGCGGGTTGAAGTAAGAAGATATTCGCAGGGATAGTTAGCACTTAGGAAGCTCAGAATATAAAACACAAAAGCCACGCAGGAGTGCGACAGCGGTCCATTCTATTCAAAGCAGAACAAAACAGAATTGTCCTCAACACCTAAAATAAACAGAAAAGTCTATGCCATCTTACCCCAAAGCTTTACCAACATCTCCGCGTTCTAGCCGACGATCTGCGGAGGAGGGGTATGCTGAGCCAGGGGTAAGCTGTATCCGAGGTCCAACATGGGGCAGCCTAACAAATATTCCCTCCTCTTGTACAGTATCTGTATGATGGCTGTTTGGCCACTCCTCCTCGGTGCTCGGTGGAATACATAGCCCAATGAGCCCAGATAGACGATTATCTGCCTCCGTGCTTTGCTTGACGCTGTATCAAACTCACTCCGACCATTAACGCCCCTGCGTCTCCATTCTGCGGCGCATCGGTCATATTATTGGAGACCGGTGATAGCCACTGAAAAGCAGAATACACTCAGCGCAGAAGCTGAGATAACCTAGCTCTATCATCCTCTATGCTGCTAGATGCACCGGAGACTCGGATGGGTTCCGGGGAATGCGGAGGTGTAATTGCGGGGAATGTTTCGCGGAGCAATAAGCTCGGGGCTCAAGGTAGCAGAGCTAACTAACTACCTATAAGCTGGTCGTATCATCAATCTTTCATTATTGATTATTATGGCTGCAAGTGCTGGACGGGTAGGATCCATGGATCGAAGCTGGCGAACGAACAGCTGGCACAAGTTAACTAAGCAAAGCTGGGGCAAATACCTTATCCTTGATCATTCCTCATTCATTAGAGAATACGACATCTCTGCATTTTTAGCCCTTTCAAAATTTTAGTTGGGATTTCGCATTGGACAAAAGCATCGATAATAATGTCTTTCTCACGCTGATCATTATTATATCCTTTCACGCTCCTTGTGCCCAACTTCGCTCATTCAAAAGCCTACTATATATGAGAACGATGATGATATAGAACACGCCAAAGGCTTGACCTAACCTCGGTTCTGTTCGACGATGAAGTAAAACACACTCAATAACACCTTTCAAGGCTCGAGCGATCCTCCATGGCGCGGCTAATTGACAATGAACCCAACACTAGAGAGAAGCCAATGCGCCTTTTGTGCATGGGAATGGCCAGAACAGGGACAAATTGTGAGAAAGCACGAAAAGGATATAAGGCTTGACCGCCAAAGACTGATCAGATCTCAATTGCTTAGCAATGCGCATTGCTCTCTGCAAGCTTGGCTACAATCCCTATCATGGATCTGAGTGTTTCATTAACCCGCCACGAGACTTTAACCTCTGGATCGAAGCGATGCAGTGCAATTTCCTCGACGTTAAACGAGCCCCACGGTAAGGTCGCGAGGAATTCGACCGTTTGATGGGCTCATACGACGCCTGCCTTGATGTTCCGGCATGTATTTTTTGGGAGGATCTGGCGAATGGCTATCCGGAAGCGAAAATCATCCTCACTACGAGGGACGTTGACTCCTGGCTGAAATCAGCAAATGCAACTGTGTTCAGATTCATGCAGATGCCGTTTTTCCGTTTATGGCAATATGTGGATTCGAAGGAAAGCGGACCGCTGTTTCGTTAGTCAGAGTTGGTTTGGAAGATCTTCTGTGGAAATTTATATAGTGACGAGGCTTGTAGACAGGCATATCTGGACCATAATGAACGGATTCGCAGCACGATAGATAAGAAGCGAATTTTGGAGTTTCGGGTAGGAGAAGATGGTTGGAAAGAGCTTTGTCAGTTCCTGGACGTACCAGTACCTGATGAGCCGTGGCCTAAGGCGTATCCTACTGCTGAATTTCAGGAACATATTGACAGAGCTAGGGAGCGCGCAGTCCGGACTATCCTGCAGTGGACGGTGATAGCTTTGGTAGTTGGGTTGGGTGTTTTGTTTGCAAAGAACCGCTATTCTTTCTGTTCAGGCATAGGGATGTGGCGCAATAATTGAGTTCTAGTAAATCTGCGTTCTCTTCGCCGCACTTATTTGCGTATTCCTTTAAGCTGCCTATTGTTTGTATTTCATCGAGAGCCTTATAGAGGAACGATGACATTTCATTCACCATACAATGATCTAATGACCAACAATTCGCGTTTGACCTCCCGTAACGCCGTAGAAAAAAGCTAACCCGCTATCCTACAACCGCATGTGCACACACATCTTATCGAAAGAGAAAGAAACAGGACTGACAAGGGTAAATCATTTAGTCCCTCTGGGTTTGGACTTCGCTTCTTTCTTCGCTTTGGCCTCCTCTTTCTTCTTCTTTTTTTGCAACTCCAACTTTTCCTCATGCTTCCGCTTCAAATTAGCCTTTTCCTCGTCAGTCCTCCCTACAGGCTTGAAAAATCCCTCTAGTCGAGATTGCTGTGCTGTTTTTAGGTTCTTCTGTAACCGAGCAGCGGCATTGCGCACTCGGTCTTCGCTGAATGCCTTTTCCTCGACGAGGAATTTCACTAAGCCTTCCACATCAGGGGCCTCCCATTTGAAGTCGCATTCGGGATGGTCTGCTTTGCGGACGTCGGGGTCAAAGAAAAGCTCTCGAGCATCTTTGTATGGCCAGTCTTCAGGAATCGTGTACTTCTTCTTCGGGTCTGACTCAATAGCCTCTACGACCTTTTCCAAGGAGCCATGATCCCGAATCATTTTCAGGGCAGTGTTTGGGCCGATTTTGGGAATGGGATCGAGATAGTCACAGCCAAGTAGGATACAGAGGTCGACAAACTGAACGAAGTTAAAGGTCAGTGATTCTGAGAACAAAATGGTGCGGAGATCTTGATCGCGCAATTTCTGGAACCAAACCTACCTGCTTCCTGTCCATATCTAGACTCTCCAGAACGCGATCCAAATGTATTTCTAAAATAGGTTCTTTGCGTTGCTCACTGAAGGTGAGGTGTCGCAATAAGATGGGTGAATCAAAGCACAACGTATCCATATCTTCTGACGCAGCGGCATACACCTTGCCGGCTCTCGCTAGGACAGCACACTGTGCCTCCGCCTCGGTAGGAGCGTCGATGTATGGTACACCCATAAGTCTCAGCAACTTTTTACATTCTTCATTATGCTCGCGCGTCACCCTAACCGTCCGTCTCGAGAACTTTTCCACATCCTCTGCTGTGCCGATTTCCTTCGCCTCCTCGTGGGCTTCAGTAGCCTCGGATTTGCGCATGAAACGCTTCGCCAGTTCTCCGGACTTGAGTTTTGGAGGAGCGCCATCAAAAACGTAGAGGGGTTTTATGCCATTGTCGACGATACGTAGTGTGCGGTAGAACATTCCCATTAGATGCGACGTTGTCTCGCCGGTCTCGCTCATGAGCTGTTGACCATCCGAGCGGACAGCAATAAGAAAGCTGTATATGCTCATAGAACTGTGTTGCATTGGCAGCTGTTAGAATCGCACGGCATGAGGCAAGAAAGATTTATTAGTCGGAGAATATCACATACGCATCCTAGCCAACAGAAAATCAAGTGCAATAGTCAGCTTAGCTCGAGAAAAAACTTTAAGATACTATTAATAGAAATGTGTATCTGAGAATGCCATAAAGATAACAAAACGTACAATCGCAACCTTCCGGCCAAAATGATTCTTAATCTCGCCCGCTTTGACCGCATCGGGGGCATTCTCCTGTATGATTTGGTATAGATCTAAAAATGTAAATAGGCATATGTCAGATTGACCTTGCATTTTGGTTTTTGAGGGAAGAGCCAAAGCACGCGGCACCCAACGACTGCTTACGTTTAATTCCCATTTTGGATTGCGCACTGGGATGCGATTCGGGGTGCTTCTTTCACGAAATTCGAGCCTTGCGCGGTGTGAAATTAAACAATATGTTGCTGCGATTCACAACGGTAGACTGCTTCTCGAGTGATATTGAAGGGTCGCGCAAGAGAAAGAACAAAAAAGGGGAATCCAGAGAGGCGTGGTAAAGAATTGCAAGTATTTCAGAGCTCTATCCGATGCGATATTGACAACGCTGTCAAGTCGCGACTGCGCGAACGTCAGGGCGCGTCCTGGCACACGTGACTGCGTGATGTAATAGTTACAAATCCGGATTAGCGTACTCGGTTGTCAAATTTAGCTTTTTAGGCTAGACTACTTTTGGCTTAGATCAAGATTGCTCTATTCTTCCCCAAAAACTTCAACTGACATCCATGGATCTATTATTTGAAGACTGATGATAACCCGGGCAAAGATTATTGCAGTGGTTTTCAACTGACATTACCATTTTGGACGCATGGCAAGATACGGTTTTCCATACTGTTGGATGAGTCGCCTTTCATTTGATGAAACAGTTATTGAAGTATGGGCTCTAGAAGCCTCAGAGAGAATACCAGGATTTCTCGTATTACTCCTGGGAGGAGATACTTAATTGGCATAAAACTCTGGGGGAATATCGTGTCGTGCCGTCTATTACCAGCACTGTTTCCTCCAAATATTTTTCATCGTTTTGTCTGACTGAGTTAATCTACTGCAGAGATTGGCCGGCACGTCATCTGGAGGAACTGTGGAATAGCGTTTCCTGCAATGGTGATCGGGACTGACCGCGAAAGGCGAAAGGAAGATTCAGGCCCAGTACGGTGTAAAATTGTATTTGGGAGAGGAGAAGAATTAGCAAGGTTTATTCCAGAATGGAAGTGACCATGCAAATCTCTGAATTTGGACGACCGTCGACAATATCTGCTTGTCGGAAAGTCAAGCTTTGTGTGGTCGGTGCTTACTACTTGAGAGGCGAATGGTTACCAGGCTTGCGTCAACCAAATTGCAGTGGAACAGGAGACAACAACTATTAGTGGAAGAAGAGAAAAGCCGACAGGGCGCACGGCTTTCTTGTTAATGGGAATTCTCTGAAAATCTGGGGGCTTCGTCGTCAAGCAAGAGTTCCAGGGGAACGTTGATCCGTCCCGTGGTATTGACTGTTGTCAGTTTGAACACGTCTTGTTTTAGATACGTAAGATTTTATCGTCCCGCCTTCGCGCAAGGTTCGCGAAGGTTACCTTGTTATCGACTGGAGACAACGAAGCTCTAACCATGCACCGGAGTGCCGGGCGGCTCTGAGGAAAGATCTCCCATGGGACAGACTAATTACCAATGCGTTTCTATTAGGAGATAATGGTCGACCGTTTGCGGCTGCGAATAAGGAGCAACAATTGAGAACGCCATATAGTCTCATATTCTAGCGAAGAGAATTTTTGGTGAGGACCGCTGCAGCCTCTGAACATTTCGTATCGACCTATTGGTTTCGAACGCTTCTTTTTTACGGTAAACTTGGAAAGCCAATCTTTGGGTTGAATTTAAGCAAAAGATATATGGTGCTCAGTTCGCCGAATGCGGCCCTCTTTGCTTGTCTGCTTATGCGAGGGCTTTGCGAAGGAGCTTCACTTGGACGAAACGAACAGGAGAACGGAGTATTTTGTGGAAAAAGAGTAACCGTGGGGATATCGCTTCACTTGAACCGTGCTACTTCACACCCGAAGTTTGATAAAGAGGGTCATTGACAAATTATACCGCTCCAGACAGCGGAGGCTCCTTCCGGATGTGTGCCGACACTGACACCATGAGCAGGTATGAGACTCCCATCAGGCTTGTACTATGTACTATGTACTCTTTTAAAGGAAGAATACGAGAAGCTCATTTATATTCACAAGTGGGGGGCTCGACGATCCTTTCCAGCGCAGTCAACGAAGGGACTGAGCTGTCAGTTGAGTATTTATGGCACCGTTATAACGTGGCGATGCCCTTTAATTGGTTCTGTCTGCATGGGCGCCTATCAACCAGTTTTTGAAACAGACTCTTTTGATTGAATGGGTCTCTGTAGGCGTACGATTGTGGAATTGACTGGCTTTATGCTGTCGATCATTAAAGCGGGATTTTTCAGATTCCATGCAGGTTGCGTTGATTTTTCAACTTGGGCTGGCTGGGCTATCTCAATCCTGCCCCTTTACAGCCAAAGTCTTAAGGAACATTCCGAGTTCTGCTTTACGACAGGTTTATGATATAGTCTTCCGTGAAAAAGCATCAAATATGCGTGCTGTTTGGACATCATTTTTCATTGGCCGACATTACCTCTCCGTTGACAGGTCTAGACACTAACGCATAGGATCCCGTCCCAGGAACAGTCCATGTATATCAGACAATAACTGCCAGACTCATTTTAAACCCTGATCGCCTGGCTAGAGGAATTTCGTTATTTTGGGTCGGCTGGTTGACTGTGGGTTTCCTCACCCGATGCCAGTTGATTGCGTACATGTAGCGCACATTTCAGCTTGTTTGTGTCGATCAAAGTTTGGATATCTGAAGAACTGAAATAACCTCAGAATATTCAGTACTTCAGCAAAGATGTTGTCAAGATATCCAGTACCGGTTTCCCGAAGATTCTTCCCGACAAGATATTCAATGCTTTGTCAATCACCCCACCCGTGGCTGGCTGAATAACTGCAAACGCCTTGATCTACTTTATACGTCATCCGCCGAATTAAGAGTTTAAACTCACCCTTGCAGGAACATAATTTTGGATCTCCAATCTTAACAGAGGAATGAGTATTGATGGCTTCTGATCCAACACACCATTGAATACTCGCAGCGGTCAAAACTAGATCTACCTCTACAGCGGGTGATCGGCGTTCTATAATGTGCGTTTGGGTACGAGCAATAGACGAACCTGAGCTAAAGATGATAGAGTCTGGGGTTCTAAATTTGGCATATTGCTATCTGGACTGCTGAATTCACGCATGAATATCTGGCATTCTATATCGAAGCACGACTGTCTGGACGTTCTCCAGCTACATACCGTGTGCGTTGGCTACAGAGATGACAATAGTTGTATAGTAGTTTTCGGCTCGCTTATGGGCGCCTGCAACTTTTACATAAAGCGAAAAAAAGTGCTAGAAAAGTGTTCGAATTGATCTACTTGAATTTTAGGCAATTAGATAATGCCCTCAACTAACTAAGAGGGTCAAAGCATGCTAGAAGGAGTTCTAGTAGCAACTACCTTTATCTCGTCGCCCGAGCTATCTACAAGTATACGCCATTCCATGACTGTAGGGCGCATCTCCTTTCTCCGTGGTTTTTCTCGACGGCTGGGTTGGCGAAAGTAAAAGGTTTAAAACTTATTTTTCGGATATGATCACTTGCACAGAAGCCAGCCAGCCCGGTGAACATTTTGTTGAATTGCTTCTTCCGTCGGCGTCAGCATGGTGTTCGCTGTCCTTTGTGGCCAACTTTTCGATATGGTCGACACCATTTGGATTCCTTTTACCCCGACTGGGTCTTTTGCCTGAGCTGAATCAGCTGAAAGCATACAAGGGCCAGCAGCGCCCCGTTATGAGCGCATAATCAGGCCTACAGAATGCCACAATATCGAAAAATGCGCGCATATGCAGGAAAAGGCATTCTATTCTTATTGGAATAGAAATGACAAGTTGAGAAGTTGAACGAATTTCCTTAGTGCTAGGAAGTCGGCGAGGAGTGAGGGAACAGCTCATCAAAGCAAGGATTGGGGAAAGGTAATACCAGCCAGGAAAAATGGGTGGCTTGACCGAAGGAAAGAGGCGGAGACTCGAAAAAGATAAACAGATACCCGTTGCACCAAATATCGGCATTCGTCGAGTGTTGCAAAACAGCACCGGCTCAGGTATAAATAGCCCTATCTCCCCCCCAAAAGAAGACCTAGAAAAAACCATCTCATTGCAATCCAGAGACTCGAGTAATCCACCCTGAAGGCTTTCACCATTCACAATTATACAACCCAAATCCTTTCCCAGTTTCTCGCTTCACCAGCTCCGGAACCAAAAATGAAGATCTCTGCCGTCGCCCTCGTCTCCCTGGCCGCTCTCGCCGCCGCCCAAGGAGCCGAACGAAAGAACTTTTGCATCAATGCCCCAGGCAATACGAACGATCAAGAGGGCCTTGATTTGCTCGCATGCAGTTAAGGTCTCCTCAACGGGTTCGCCCAAGGCCAAACCGGAAACAAAGCTTCCTGCGACATGTTCAAATGTCTTCAGAACTACGCCGCTCGATACAATAAGGGAGGAATCTTTGCGAGACTCTCAACTATTCTTGATCCTATTTGCTTATTCGGTATGCATACTCTTGCTCTGCCTCTTATTGCTTTTCCGTCACCCTTGTTCCATTGTTTTCAAAGAGTATAGCAGATTGCAGCTAACGCTTATGACAGCTTTCAAGGCATAGATGTCATCTAGGACGAGGTCGTTGAGTGCCAACTCCCAAATGCCTCACCGAAGAAATACGAGGAGCGAAATTCAAAGTCCGATTTTGGAATGGGGTTGTTTCTTTCTGTTCGTTTTATGCGCGAGGGCAATAGTTCGTCCCATAACGTGCCATTGTGGGCAAATACGATGGTGGATGTTCGGTTGTGGCTTTATCGTGTTTGGTCTTGAGAAAGGGGAAGGAAGGTGGGGGAGATGAGAAGTTGAGCGAGTCGTCGATGGGCACACTCCTTTAAGAGTTTTCGGAGCTTGCCTAGTAGCTACCTAGGTACCTAGTGGCGTGCTTGATTAAGCTAACCCATGTCATGGAACCAACTCTTCGCTCTTTCCCGCCTGGGATCAGACCTATTCTTGAATAGTGTATTAGTAGCTGAGCAACCGAAGCCAGATATTATCAAGTAGCTCATGGATTTGAGAATATACGCATGAAGTCGCCTGGTTTTTCCTTCCAAGTTCTGTTTCTCTCATAGCATCATCTTCAAGGTGGATTCATAACGTGTATCTCATTATAATTGCAAATAAAGCAACTTTAAATCCTATTTAGCAAACCTATAAGCAGCAATGGAGGTCTCCTTAGTGGTCTGTACAACAAGATATTTGGGTTGAAGATATTGGCCTGATTTGAAACTTCCGGGCCTCTTGGACTTCTTTGTAGGATATTGATCTAGTCAGTGTATTGTGCAAAAGAATTCAGCGAAACAAAAATAAAAACAAATACATAATGTTTATTCAACATAAGTGTATGCCCGCTGTAGCATGAATCCAACTGGGCAAGCATGATATGATGTCGTTGAGGGAAGAACCTTAAGGACTTGACCCTCACGAGCTTATTTGGGTTTAGGTTGGTGACAGCCAATAGAATGCTAGTGTTGTTTTTTTCGCGGGTCGGGTCCAAAAAAAAGCCTGAGTGCCCGAAACAATAGGGCTTCGGGTTAGGTCTTTAACTAAAAACCCGAAACAACGGGCCTGCGGGTTTAACTAACTGAGCCCGTTAGGCCCGCAACGGGTTTTTGGGCGCGCCTGCGGCGCCTAGCGTGCTTAACTGGCTTAACTAGG
>PDNB01000338.1:0-16291 GCA_002573585.1 Helicocarpus griseus UAMH5409
TCGTCAACAAAGAAAGTAACTGTTGAATCAGTATAATAGTTAGTACAATAAAACTCTGCTTCTAAACTTTCTTGTTTTCTTTTACTCAAAGTTCTAGAATATCTTAATGATGCTTATTTTCTTTTTCATTGCACAGTGTAATATAATATTAATACTTCTGATTGAGTTTGTAAAATCATTGGTGCATGGAAAACATGTGGTCTTAATATCTTTACATAGAAATGGTGTGTGGCAACAATTGATATTACAAGCTCAAACCTGTAAAAATCCATTTGATACTTTTGTCGTTATCGTCCGCCGTAACTTTGAAAGAATGAGGCAAGAGGCCAAGGGTAATTATTCATGTCTGGGTGGATAGGAAGCTGGCGGCAAAATGAAATGAGGGCATTTGGCTGTTTGACACAGTGTTCTGAAAATAGATGGCCGGCCATATTCAGCCCCTCGTAGAAGTCAGGAGCCTTGGTAAGTCTATATATGAGGGCTCCCTTTCCGCGTTGTATCATTTTCACCATACCGAAGCTATCTCTCTTCATTCTGGCAGACTCAACATACATTCGCATTTATATACGTCCATATATCGAAATCCTTCATTCAATATATATATTCCCCTTGAGGTCTTCTGCAAGTCCTGATCTAAGTATGAACGTATCAATCTATGTGTTAACCATGGCAATAACTGACAAACAAAAAGGCCATAAAAAGGCCACAAAACCACCGCAGCAAAAACAATGCAGCCCGCACTAGTACTCTTGCTTTCTTTGGCCGCTATCACCAATGCTGTCTCAATACCTACAAGGTATGATAAAAAAGAATAAACCCGTTCATCATGCCCAAGTAACACCACGACCTGAAAATGAGAGATGGCCAGCTAACACGATAGTAAAAATAGAATCTATGACCGCCCCGGTCCGGTAGACGCACGATATGCCTGCACGACGGACTCCGATTGTGTTATAGTTAACCATGGCAATTGCTGCGGTGTCTCGAAGGTTTGCGCGCGTCCCGACGCTCAATTTACCGAAAATGAGAAATGCGCAAATCGCGGTGGTGAGATGAGCACATGTGGTACCAAACATGTCGAAACCTGCGGGTGCCGTGAAGGTGTTTGCTACGGTTTTCAGGACGAAGTAGTGATATCATCGCCACAGGAATGGGGGTCCGAGTAAAGTTGAACGTTTTGCTGGAAATTTCCGGGAAGTTAAGAGAGTGGCAGCGTATGTTTGGCTATATGTACTTTTTCATATTGTTGCCTTGAATGAATTATTGTTGTTGAGGCTTTTCTGTCCTAGGTCTCATTTTCCTTATAAGTCTTCAGTTTGAAATAGAAGCCCTCACGGCATTTGGCTTTGAGTTGTATGTATATCTCCGTAGAATGCATCGATTTAAATTAAATCTAAATTATGGAACAGAGTCTCTTGTGAATTATGGTAACGGGGCGGATCGAGCTGATTCGCATCTCTGTTCCATAGCTGAACGTCGTGGAAGCTCGAAGCAAAAGCCGTGGAATAATCCGTACTACCCGAACAATCCATATATTTGACGGCTGAAGATGACTCCATTGGAAAGCCAGGTCTGGTGCTGTCAGAAGAAGAGACTGAAACATCATCAATCAAAGAATTGGGTACGTTGTATGGGTTTTCATAAGCTGCAGTTGTTCCATAGCTCTGGTGCGATTGATATCCGGTTTGTACGGGCGTTTCCAAGGCTGGAGACAGTAACCGCTGTTCCCTTTTAGCTTTGGCAGTTTCCATCAGCTGGCGAAGAATTTTTCCATTCTTCGAATCCTTATCTTCGTCTGTCATCCTGGCGAAAGCGCCTTCTGCAACTTTCCAAGCATGATCTTCCACTTCACAGCTACTTCGATAGCGCAGTTGAGTGAGAAGAAAACCCAAGGGCAGAAACTGTAGATATCCCTTGAGAAGCCATTTCCATCTTTTAGCATGTGGTTGCCTTTCTATGCGCCTTGGGGTATCGATTATATCAATGGCAAGAGGGAATAGCTTGTCTCTAATAGTCTGTGCTCGGAGGGAAGCGTTCGCCAAAAGGCATTCCTGTCCGTAAAACTTGAACCACATCTCTGTGTTGAGGACATGGGCAACATGTTTCGCCAGCCAGGGAAGGGGCTCTCTATCGTCGCAAAATTTGAGGTATCTAGATCGGATATTAGACCAGCATTCTTTTATTGTATTTTCCTTCTCCGACCCAGATAAGGTGGAGTCCAGTTTCTGGCTTGTCCTTGCGATTTCCAAGCGGATGAGACAAAAGGACAATTCCGTCCAGCCATTCCGTTGACAGTGAGGAGCCTCTGCCATGTCTGGGTCAATGTCCGAGTCCTTTATATTCATTGGAAGTTCCGGGCCTATTTGTATTTCGTAAGAGCTAAAGTTTTCTCCGCGATCTTCCGCTGCCCTTCGGTCAAGATACCATAATTGCCACCATAATCGTTTATGCATCTCTTTAGAAAATGGTGAGAGGTTCTTATCCGTGGAGGGGAGGAGCCGTCTAGCCAATCCGGTTAATGCCCAAGTAAACTTTTTTTCATACATGAATTGGCTTATGGAGATAAAAAGCACGAATGCTTGGAGGGTATCGGTATCTTCTGCCCGAAGGAAATCTGCTCTCGCTAGGGCAGTCTCTGCCGCGGCGCGATAAGTAGTCAAAGCTACAACTTTCGTCGTATTAAAACAACCCGTAAAGTCCTCGTCGGCCATACTGAGAATAGACGATAAATATATCGCAAATACAAGTGCACATTGTCCATTCGTAAGTGTCTCTGTGGCGCTTTTTGTTTTTTGGAGTATCCTTTCCGAGCTAGGTGCGTGTAAGACTTTCAGAATTTGGTCCACGTTTTGCAGATATGTCTGCCAACAAACATCGATTTGTCGAGACAAAGGATGTAGAAAAGCTAGCTCAACCGCAGAAGAGCTCAAAGGCGATTGAAAAGAGTAAAAGGGGAAATTGTTAGGAGTTTGGCGAACCCAAGAATCGTATTGAGAGGTATTAGTGAATGACATTGAGGCAGCCGCAGAGATAGAAGGCATCTGCCCGGTCATAGTACGTAGAATTGACGGGGCTAGAATCAGCGCTTCTCTAGCCTTAGCTTCCGTGGCCGCCAGTGTCTTTGCGTCTGGAGGGTAGGTAGTGCATGGCTGGTTACATTCGTTGCTTCCCGGTTGCATAAGGGTGCCACTGTTAACCAACTCGCGCAACTCCAGTAGTGCGTTTTCCAACCTCTGCAACCTATCTTCCGATGTACTTGAAGACACGGGACCTTTCTTGAAGTCGGTTGCTAGTTTCTTCCGAGGTCGATTGCATTTTCTGATAGGCGAAGGATAGAGGCATTCCGAAGACCATGAGGTGCAATTCGCGCATGGCAATTTCCTGTCGCATTTCACCTTCCGTGTGCGGCATGGTATGCATGCTTTGGGCTTCAGGGGGAGAGGGTTCATTTTGGGCTGCGTTCGATGGATACTTCTTGGTATTGTGAAGGGAAGGTAGTAGTTCGCAAGAACCGGATGAAGGGTTACGGATTTCTCGCATTTCAGTATGAATAGTTGTTCATTTAAAAAAACTCCGATCTGTCGTCATCAGTACTCTCCCGTATGGCTGTGGCTGTGCTTCCTTATTCATCCTCTTGGTAGGGCTGATCGGAAATCTCGCAAATCTCGTATTCCAACTTCCTACATGCTGATTGGCGGAAGCTTAGGAACATCCAGAGAGCTGTGTATGGTATACCCTGGAAATCGATGTTGTTATTTTTCCTAAGCCAGATGGCCTGATAATGCATAACTCAATGGTTCTGTCAAAAAATAGACTGACCTTCGTATATATAAGGGCACCATGATCTGGCATTCTTCCTGCCGTTTTCAATGCTCTTCTATGTTTACTGACAGTAAGAAATCCGCCAAATGATAACGAAGGCATCATGATCATCAAGACGTTTCAAACCTTGGTTTCAATTCTTGTTTTCGGTATGCGCTCACCTTTCTTGAAATTAACGATCCTCTGATATAGCTTCTGATCATGACCTTGAACACAGCGTCTTTACCTAGTATCGCGAACGCGAACGTGATATACCAAGACCTACACTTGATACCCCAATTTGCCAAAGTCCATGGGATAGTGATGGGGGTTGCTTTTGTGATTGTGTTCCCGTTGGGAAGTCTCTTAATCCGAGCTCTGAGGACGAAGGGAAGCACCTGGATACATGCCACCTGGCAGCTGCTTGGATGGGTGCTCATGGTGGCTGGTTTGGCCACTGGTATCCGACTGGGAAAGATAATAAATTTGGTATGCCAGCATAAATGGGATGGTTGACTGTGCTCGCGCCTTGCTTTCAATTCCTCAGTGCGTCACGAACTGACAATCTATGTATGTAGCTTCACAACAACACGCATACGATCCTCGGCACTGTGATAGTTGTCCTGATGCTGATTCAACCCTTCATAGGGTTCGTCCACCACCGAAGGTTTCTCGCGACACAGCAACATGGAACATGGACTCACGTTCACGTTTGGTTTGGCCGGACTCTCATCCTTCTTGGAATCATCAATGGCGGACTTGGTTTACAACTCGCTGGAAATACTAAGGCAGGAACTATAGTATATGGAGTGGTTGCAGGGCTTGTTGGAGCAGCATGTTTCTCAATGGTAGTTTTCGTCGAGGCCAGAAAGAGAAATCAGCAGGTCGATGCGCGTGAAACTTCATCAGAAACCGGGGCAGAGGAAAGGTCCAAGAAGTGCACGCCTTGAGTCGGACTGCAAAGGAAAATATTTGGTATATCGCCAACAGAAAAGATATTGAAATATATCTCGTTCTTCTTTTTCATAACGAAAGGGCGGCTCTCGTTTGTCATAGGCCGTAGCAGATTTTAGTCTTGAATCTCCTTTCATTGGAACATATCAATGGTAAATCCAAGCTGGCAATATATGAACATAACCGCGCATGGCCTTCTGTCTGTAACTTCGAGATTGGAATGATGATTGGCGAGTTAATTCTCATGTCAGTCAGTCCATGGTATGGTCTGTTCATCTCCTGTGTTATTTGTGGCCGTCAACTACCAGCCCGTTCATTGGAGAATGAAGAAGAGCAGCAAATCCGGAATGAAAAGTGCAATTAGAGTGCTTAGTCAGCTACAAAGATGAGTCTTTGCCTATCCTGGAACTAGCGCGATCGTTCAGGTGCCCGGGTGGAAAGGTAGGGTTATCTTATCAAACAGCCATTATGGAAAGTGTTTGAAATGTTTTGGCGAAGTAATACGCCGTAGATCTATTCTATAAATCTACTAGTATTCTATATGACGAGTATGTGCACTCAAGTCTAAGATATTGTTCCGCTTCGCTCCGCAAATAAAAATCGCTGCATGTCTCCTTCACATCCACCACATTGATAATTCAATTCACCATCTTCCAACTGTTCTGCATCCATAGCCAATCCTGTAAATCCGCCTTGTTCAAATCTTTAGGGATCGCCTTGGCAGGCTGTGCCCAGGCCTTCGTCGTCCCGAACAATCCATGACTCGATGGCTTCTCCACCAAGGCCTTTAGTCTCATCGTTTCTGGGGAATCTTTGCCCTCCAACAACACTCTCCCAGCGTATGCTTTCTGCGCAAACACTTTCGCTCTCGCCTCGTCGCTATGCGCAATTGAGATCTGCAGCGCATCGTTGTATACTCTCGCAATTCTCGAACCAGCTATGCCCTCCTCCTTCAGCATACAGTAAAGGATATACGCATCTTGGATGCAATCATCCGGCTTGGACATCATCCTCCTTCCATCGCCGAGCAGATTATCGAGCCGCGCCATTTCTTTTAGACGGCGGTCTCTTTCCTTGGTCTCCTCCGGAGAAACGCCACAAACTTCACAATCACATCTGAAGCCAAACGCCTCCTCAAAGCATTGCTGTCGCGTGTCAAATAGCTCTGTGCCGTCAACGTACGCTATCGTGATTTCCTCCCCTTCTTCAATATCTTTGAAATTTTGGATCGTAAGCCTTTCCAGATTCGAGTTCCATGTGTTCTGCGAGTTCGGTTTGCAGGAGTGATTTATACGCGCTGCCCGGGGGAATATGGCACCCTCTGCGCCTCTAGCTCCAAATGGCATCGCATTCGTTTTGATAATGCCAATCACCGGACTGCATCTGCCCTTATGCGCGTTGTGGAGCGAAAAGAATTGGTATTGCTGTTCCTTGTTCAGGCTCCTCAGTTGTTGCAGAAACGACTTCTCGGCAGATTGTAGATTCGTTGCCATGCTGGGGACTATGAAAAGGGGCTCCTCGATGATTATCCGTGTGCCCCTTGGGATTTTTGAAGTAGCAAAACAACCGAGTCCCTTGCCTGGTATGGCTCTGATATCGTATAATTCACTATTGCTAACTGGTAGAGAGGCATATGTCGTGGTAGCTTTTGCGCTGTGGGTATTGCTGCCGTTTTTCGCCCCTCCGTTCACCGTTTTCTGTCGCTCCTCGAACGAGAATTCTTCATTGAAGCCCATCTTTATTCACGTTCGTTCCCATTTATAGTAGACGTACAATGTTTACAAAGGCGAGATATCGGTCCGTTTTGAACATTGAAGATTTGAGGACCGAGTTTGTTCATGTGGCGGTCCCAAGGGCCGTCTAGAATTTGATAGTAGTGATTTTCCAAAAAGTATAGGCAAGAGGGAGATCGAATTAAACAGAAATTGTCAACCAAATGAAGGGAAAAAAAATTCATTATATCTTCATGCGAGTTTAGCAGCAAAAATTTGATTTGCAGATCTTACATCACAACTTGCTTTGATATTGTTCTTGGCATCGATAAAATCAGTGCTATTTTGCTCTCAAATTGAGCTGGCTCGGGAGGTTAGCAGCAACTTGACACTGAACATTTTTCATGTTTCGTATATTTGTAGTTCTGTCATCATGTCAGCAAACGCCGTATAAGACGGGATCGTTGATGATATGATAGAATCTATCGAGCTCGTGAGGGAAATTCGCTGGAAGTTGATACAAAGTGATACACCAACAACGAATGTCCTTATGGCTGTATCGAGAGAAGCTGATTGGTTTATTTGAGCCATCCTAAACGTGAGATTATGACGACAGGTCATCAATCCAAGACCGCCCTGCAAATCGTTTTCAACATGCGGAGTACTCCGTAAATGCATTCCGATAGTGGGCTGGTATAGGGTTTGGTAGGTCACGTGCAATTACTAATCAATCCAAGGTGGCTGGAGAGGAGTACTCTGTCTTTGGCAGAAAAGGGGAGGTATAAAGGTGTCCTACCTAAGTTGTTTGTGAAAGGATGACTGGCTCGTGAACATGGCAAGGCAATATCGTGTAACTAGTTAAATAATTAGCGCCGTCTTTGGAGAAAGAAGCTTGAACAGGAACCGGGGGAATGGACCACAATCCAGCCCACCAAAAGATGTTGGGTCAATCAAGCTTTTCTGAATCCACGGTACACTAGGAACGGGGGTCCTAATAATAAGGGTAGCGTTCGGTTCGTCCCTTGCATCGTAACAGCCTGGGCCATCTAGATACCATGAATTCGCGGGCAAGGGCGAGCTTCGTTCAATCGGTACTGAGTGGACAAAGGGAGACTGACTCTTCGAAGTATCGTACGCGCCATGTATAGTAGTATTGGAATCCGCCAAATCAGACCATCAATATTGCCGTAGTCATCAGAAGACTTCGTACGTCGGGGACCCTCGTGTGCACAAGCCTATGTATCGTGGCTAGTCTTATTGGCGTGGGTCGGGCAATGTATGTTCCAGACCACATAGAATTAAACCGCAGTCGTCATATTTCGTAGGCTACCGTTTGCCGTCGACCTTAGTCGTAGTTTCATTTTCGTTGGTGATAGTTTGTTGAAATCTTGGGTGTGAGTCATGAAAAAGTCAGGACGTGAAAGGAGAATAAAATAAAGCTTTTTCGAGTCTTTTTTTGTTGTATAAATGACAAAAGCGGTGATATAGTGCGTGCGAATTCGATATTCCAGCGGCCGTAAGGACGAACTTGAGAGACACACTGTTATACACGCGGAGTGCTACATGTACATAACGGATGTCATGTTCGGGTGGCTCTCAACTGTGCCATATCTTTTGCAGTCTGTGATCCGTCGACCATTGCCCACGACCATGATGTGTGATAGTACTAATCCGTGAAGAAAGTCGACGAAGTCAAGTAGAAATGAAGCCACAGAGTAGCTTGTTGCGAATTGACACTGGAGCCCCAAAAAGGGTTTGTGTCGCCAGGTCCTGGAAATGTGATATCAGCTACAATTCGCAAGTGCAAAAGCAACCTTTATGGCAAACAAACCAAATAGGCAGAAAACAAACATACCCAGCCCAAACCACCGCTGTAATTAACGACTATGCTGGTGGCTACAAGTTTCAGCTTGAAGCCGTAGACTGCCATCATCATCGGCATTTTGGTTCCACTGCTTATTAGGCATTGTTGACACAGCAAGCAAAAATTAGTAGACTGAAAATACTACTAGTCGTACTCAGGGCAGCAATCCATGGACCCATCCATAAGTTCAAAAGCATCATGCTAAAAAAACCCCTCCTGATCTTGCAACTTTTCCCATCGAGTTTGTGCGAGGAACACCAGTCACAAGAAAGTGAACAAGTTCAAGTTTCAACTGTTCTCTTCCATGAAAATAGAACGTTGACATCATGGAGAGTCATTGTTACGACGGAAGTTGGCAGTGTCTCCACCTGGCAGCTGGCGCGTGTTAGGCGCAAGGGGCCGAGGGTAGCCCTAGTTCTAGGCGACCACGCGGTTAAATAACCGCCAATTCCTTGGCGCGCCAGCATCCCCGGTTCAATTTTTTAAACAATTGAATCAAACAGTTTTCTTTTCACTTTTTCAAATCGCTATGCTGACTCGTCCATACCGAAATATATCTGCGATTGAACTGGAGAAACTGTTCTTTCTATCCACAGTGTTTAACAGACATCTCTAAGCCATTCAAGCTATTATCTCGCGTGCTCTGCGGGATTGTCGACGGGCTGGATCAAGCAATCAACCGCTTAAAATAACCGTTTTGAATATTCGAATGATCTCAGTGGTGTGTCAGGCGCATGCGGCTTTCAACTGCCGAGAAATCTAAGAACGCTTCTATAGAGTGATGACGCTGATGAGTGGGTAACTGAAATTGATAATGATGTCCCAACTCCTGGCAGGCCAACAATGAAGCATTGACGCATTTCTGATTTTTCGTGGGCCAGTGTCACTTGATATTAAGATCTGCGTTGTCCCTAATGTTTGCTCCGAATCAGGGTGGTGTGGTTACTCATGGCTGCACGTTTTGGATGCGATATTGGCCCGTGAGTCAGGGGTGGAATCCTCCCTAATCCCGTCACCGGGTCACAACAGCTGGCCTCATTACACAGACAGCGGGAGATCAGCAGTATCAAGTCGAGGACTTCTAGAAGGGGAAACCTGGTAGCTTCAACGGTTCTTTAAGATGAAGTATCTTTAACGCTGTGCTCAGCAGGAGCCATTTGGATTGGGCAAAAGTAACTGCCGGAGGATATTTGTGCAACGGAACGCTATATCTAGACCGTTTATTCACCTCTTCATGTGTCATGACTTTGTTCGCACGTGGAAAACTGTTATGATGTGGTAGTATACCGCGTATGTGTTCATGGCCGTAGAGAGGGCCAGTGGATATCAGGTAACTAAGAGTCATTTAGCCGCGTGATCAAAACCTTCCGACGTTATCCATTACAGCAGCCCGACCACATCGAATCGTCTACCCCATACAGACCATACAGTCTTTACACATAATTAGCGCCAACGCGGGGATGCAACCGCCTACCTAGGTACTTGGCAATCTTGCAAGTGTCTCCTGACAGCTAAAGCGCGCCAAGCCAGTGCTAACATCCCAGTTGCGGGCGCCAACGACCCTCCACCCTCCACGGCTATCCCCCCTCCCCTCAACTCCATTAAGGCAAAAAGAGCCCATGAGACGCCCCTTCACATCGCGTTTTCACGTCGAATCACACGAGCTAATCAGACGATGTAGTAGCTCTGACTGTCTTCTCAGTTACCGAATGCTTAAATAGAATTCCCCCTTCATCGTTCGAGCTGAGTTTAATACTAAGCCCCGCCTCGTCTACGCCTCACCCGTACGAGTTTCATCCATACTAGCTTTGAAGCATTGGCAAAGGTAAAGCTGAGACAGATTGCAATTCCAAGAGACAAAGAGGCACTATGGCGGCAAACTCAATGGCTTTCCCGTTTTGCAGATTTCTATGCATTCTCCATGCCCTCCTTTTGTTTTCTCGCCTGGTAACTGGGGAAGATAACAGGATGAGTATCGACAACGCCGGGTCTGAAGTGCAGAGACCAATATCCCTAAATAATGACGATGATGCGGGACAGGAAAATGCAACACGTATGTTTCCGTCTTGTTCATACCAACTTTCTTTTCTCCGGTCAATTTACTATCACGATGAACAACCCTAACGAAACGACATAGCCTTACTACCCCTCGTATTCGAGCCCCTGCCGTTGGGTTCAATCAAACCGCTGGGTTGGTTAAGTGAGCAGTTGACGCTGATGGCGGACGGCCTTGCCGGCCATGAGTACGAATTTTACCGAATTGTTCGTGACAACCCATGGTTGGGTGGGACTCACGATTACAGTGACCTCAACGAGGCGCTCCCATACTGGTTTAACGGGTTGGTTCCGCTCGCTTATCAGACTCAGGACAAGCGCTTGCTCGAACAGGTCCGGACAGTCACAGACTACATACTCACCCATCAACAACCAGATGGCTGGCTGGGACCCGAAACTACAGTACCCCGACGGAACTTCTGGGCTAGATATCCCATTTTCCTGGGTTTCGCACAGATGGTCGAAGCCCAGACTGGCACTACAGAGGCTAAAAGGATCCTGGACGCAATGCATAAATTTGTTGTTCTGATGCATTCCATGCTGTCTAACAATCTCCAGGGGTTGGTTTGGCACGAAGGCGATGATTTCAACGAGCAGTGGGGCAGATCTCGGGCAGCGGATATGATTCTTGCTCTCCAATGGCTGTATGAGCACGATCCGAGAGAGCATGGAGACATACTGTTTGAGTGTATGAGTTTCTTCAAGCAGGGGGGATACGACTGGTCCTGGTGGTTCTCCGAGGAAAACTATATTAAGGTCGACCTTGATACGATCCCGCGAGAAATCACAGACAAATTATACCACTTCGAGCATGGTGTTAACGCCGGACAGGGCTTGAAAGCTGGTGCAGTTATTAGGAGGTTCACACATGATGACAGCCTGCTAGAATCTGCTCGGAGAGGCGTCAATTGGACCTTTCTTTACCACAGCGGGCCGTCTGGTGGAATCATCGCGGATGAGCGGCTAGTAGGTCTGAGCCCTGTGCGAGGCACGGAGTTGTGTTCTGTTGTCGAGACCATGTATTCGCTCAGCTACCTCTACCAGTCAATGGGTGATCGGGATTTTGCAGATCGGTGCGAATTAAGTGCCTTCAACGCGCTTCCTGTCATGCTGACACCAGATTGGTGGTCTCATCAGTATATCGCTCAGGTCAACCAACCCGTCTCCCACAGGGTCAAGCATCCACCGTGGTTTAATGTTGGCTCTTACGCACAAACTTTCGGCCTAGAGCCCAATTACCCTTGCTGCACAGTGAATCACCATCAAGGATATCCCAAATTCGTGTCTAATATGTTTGTACGCCAGGGTAATAATGGCATTGTGCATGCATTGCTAGGACCAGCCCAAGCGCAAACCACGACAAAGTCAGGCGTCAAGGTCAACATCACATGCGAAACCAGCTACCCGTTCACGAACATATTGTACTACAGAATTGATGCAGCGGCGCCTTTCGAGTTCTCTTTCAGAGTGCCTTCATGGGCTAACGACGCCGACTCCTGGGTATCCATAGACGGAGCGCAGAACAGAGCTCTGAATCCAAATCCGTCAACTGGAATACACGAACTCAATATGAGATCTGGGAAACACGTGGTTACTGTGTCTTTTGATGCTTCCATCCGCGTGGAGCCCCGAGCCAACGACACTGTCTCGATATATCACGGATCGCTCCTTTATTCTCTCCCCATTACTGCCCACGTGAGTAGCGTCAGGGCCAGTTATCCAGGGGCACCGGAAAGAGCACAAGAATACACCATGAAGCCAACCTCGAAATGGGGCCTAGCTATTGACCCAACAACGCTGCGTTTCAACAGTCTGTCTGCCAAGTCTCAGCTGCCGAATCCACTCTGGGCTGAAACACAGACCACGACTTCGATTACTGCAACGGTTTGCGAGATCAATTGGGAATTGACTGAACCGAAGGACCAGGGGTATGCGCCCAACCCACCGCTCGCGGAGGAACGAGAGTGTCTTGGCAAACCATTTGAGGTCAACTTGGTGCCCTACGGAACTGCGAGGTTGCACATGGCAGAGCTGCCAACAATTAGTTTGACGTAGAAAGGAAAGGGAAAGAGGCTGTTGTCTTCAAGCTGTATATACATGCTGGTACTATAGGAGTAAATAGTACGAACTTGGAGCTCACTGAATCCAAGTTGCGGATGTCTTTTGAGGAGGTCCTCGTTGAACATCTTAGGCCGTCTAAGAGCGCCATATGACACATAGCCATATTGAGTATATAGTTTAAGAATGAATATGGAGACCTCATCCGGAGATTTGCTAAATTCTTAGCTGCAACCGCTATACTCCAAGTTTCATTTATCTTGATACTTCAAAGTTGCGGGATGATGTCTGCCCACCCACGTGATAGCGCACCTCGGACACGGAACAAGTCGACCTCCGGGCGCCCCCTGAACCGCGACTTCTCCTCGCCGACTTTGTTCCTCATCAAAATATACTGAAAGGAAAAAAGACACCGACGGGTCCATTTGCTGCACACCTTGCATATACACCTCTCCCCCCCTGTCGGTCAATCCCTCGTGTCGAAGTATTATACCCCTGCCATTATCCTCGCATATTGTGCGCGGGGAAGGGCTGACCTCGGGAAGAAGAAACAAAAAAAAAAAAAAGAGAGAGCCAAGAACTCCGAAAAGGTGTAGGAGCGACTCCGAGCGAAAGGGCCGCCGCATTGTCTCGTCAACAGTTCCGCTTCTCTTCCGGCGCTCCCTCTCTTCTCTGTTAGCTACTAGATCTCTATGCCGCGCCCACGGAAGTCGAGTAATCTCGGTGCAGATATTAGAGGAGACACCGGAGCTCCCGCAATGTCCACCATGGATTCCGCCTCTTCCATCCCAGAGTCTCCTGAGTCGTCTTCGGTATGTGATTCCTTTGTGCACCGCGCATCATCTATATTCCCGTCCAGTGCGATATCCAATTCCGGCGATTCTAACGACTCTTCCATATAGCCGCGTGCCCAGCGTGGAGCCAAGTCACACTCGAAGCGGCGTCGAGCGCGGTCTCTCTTCCGGAGATGGAAGGATCTTGCCCTCAAGCACACCTGGTCGACTCCGCTTGTCTTGCTCATCATCATCCTTGCCGCATATGCTGTGAACCCTACAGAGTCGAACCCTATCCACAGCGCCATTTTCCTTTCGTACCCCGTCCCGCCCGAAACCCCCGATGGCCCCGTCATGTATGCTAAGGGGAAAAAGGACCTTGCCTTTGTCGGCTTCTACACGATTGTTCTATCATTCACCCGGGAATTCATCATGCAGCGCATAATCCGACCATGGGGTCAGTACTGTGGAATCAAGGGCAAGGGTAAGATGGCCCGGTTCATGGAACAGGTGTACACCGCCATTTACTTTGGGGTTTTTGGGCCGTTCGGGCTCTATGTCATGAGCAAGACGAACCTCTGGTATTTCAACACGACGGCTATGTTTGAGGAGTTCCCGCATAAGCTGCACACGGCGGATTTCAAGGCTTATTACTTGCTGGAAGCTAGTTACTGGGCACAGCAGGCTATTGTCCTGCTTCTCATGTTGGAGAAACCTAGGAAGGATTTCAAGGAGCTGGTGATGCATCATATCATTACCCTGTCCCTCATTGGGCTCAGTTACCGCTTCCATTTCACACATATTGGCCTTGCAGTGTACATCACTCATGACGTTTCGGACTTCTTTATTGCGGTATGTCTTGCCCTTATACACTTCCGTGTCTTGGGTTTCTGCTCTGCTGGATTTCATCATTCGGGGGTAACTTGCAAGCTAATCTATCCAACTTTTTTTTTGCAGACCTCCAAAACACTCAATTACCTTGACTCGCCTATTATTGGACCGTATTTCCTCATGTTTATTTGCATCTGGATTTACATGCGACACTATCTCAATCTCAAAATTCTCTGGGCAATTTTGACCGAATTTGAGACTGTCGGGCCATTTGATCTCAATTGGGAAACCCAACAATATAAATGTCGTCTCAGTCAGGTGATCACGTTCTCTCTGCTGAGTGCGCTTCAGGCCATTAACCTGTTATGGCTTTTCCTGATCCTGCGCATTGCTAAGAACTACGTCCTCAGCGATGTAAAGAAGGATGAGAGGAGTGACGACGAGGAAGAGGAGCAACTAGAGGAAGCCCCGAACAAAGCTCAATTAAGTGAGGGCTCCGAGGCCGTCAACACCAGTGCATTGAACAGCGGCGATTCCGAACCCCGTGTTACAAGAAGAACGGCTAAAGAGAAGGAGAACGCCGCCAACGCCCAGGCTAATGGAGCAGCCACTGAGCAATCATCCAAATCGAAGAAGAAAAACAAATAGCCGTCTTACGATGCTTTTTTCTTTCCGTTTGGTTTGGTTTCACAGCGAAGGAGATTTCGGGGGAACTCCCTCAATCGTGACTAGGGAGAAACTCAGGATGGCTTCATGGAAATGAAGAATGCTTTGATATGCCCTAATTTTTTTTCATGGTATACATACACCTGTTTTGCAGAGAGAAATACCCTTTGCTCACAATTTGTTTCGCAGTCCTATATGCATTGCCTCATCATACGTTTCTTTTCCTTTTTTCCTTTTCAATATACATAATGTTTTATTCTCCCTTTTTTTTTTTTTTATCTTTTCCGGAGAAGAGGAGGAAACGGCCTCGCCAGAGGTGTTGAACCGGCAAATGTTAATAACCTTTCTGTACCCCCCCATTTGAGCCTTTCTTTTCCCTGCTTCCCTGTTGATTTGGCGTGTTGATACTTCTTACTCGTTCTTTCTAAATATTATTAGGGGGGTTGCTTGATGGTGTACATGGATGGCCTAATAGATTTTCACGGGGGTTGTTAGTTATTTGGCACCCCCCGGTTTGTTCATATCTTTTTCTTCGGTGTTTCTAGCTCTCTCTCCCCCTCTCCCCATTTGTCATTTTCCTCCTTTTCGGGCTAAATACTCTTAGTATATGTGGACGTGCCCTCTCCTGTGCTACCTTTTTGCCTCGTGGGTCGATGAACACTGTCCTCTCCATGTATCATCCATCATGTCCGTTGGTTGGCACATGTACATGGATTTTAATTTCTAATTGCATTCCTCCTTTATTTTCGTATATACCCCCGAGTAACATGTATCTCTTTCTTTTGCATTTTCTACATTGGAGTTCACTTTTTCAATCCCCCCGATATCGCTGAGAACTACGTATTGCGTAATATGTCTGCTATGCCCCATACACGCGAAGGACTATGGGAAGAAACCACCACTTACTTCTTTTTTCTTCTCAAACATTTGAATTTTGGGCTATCTTTTTGGGCAAATCTTCTTTTTCAATTACTTATTACAAATATAGTAGTCGTACACACAAATACAGCCGTTTTCTTTCCCCCGGGTGCATTGCGGCTGACATTTCAGATCCCATTTCAATTCATATACAAATTTTGTCGTATCGAACATACTGACACAAATGGGTTGGCTTTGAGTCGTTTTTCATTTAGTTGCTTTTGGCGGTGTCAGCGTCAGATGGGCTTGCCTCGGCGTAATGGGAGGGTCTGGCTTCTTCGTTATCAGAGGACTTTTCTTGTTCGGGGGGAGTAGGTTCGGTGGCAGAGGGCTTGGGGGGCTCCTTTGTCTCGCCCTGAATATTGGTTAGTAAGTTGCTGTTAAGAGTAAAAGTAGGTAGGTATTTGTTTCCATTGATTGGGATGGGTGTGGCGACGACGGTAGGTGGCGAAGCGAAGTGGAGCGAATGGATTGATAAGTATATGGATGTAAACAAAAAGCGCATATCCGTGACTTTCAATATTTCGACCTCCAATTTGAGCCGCAAAAAAAAAAAAAAAAAAAAAAAAAAAAAAAAAACAAAATTTCATAAAAAGAAAAAAAAAAAAAAAAAAAAAAAAAAAGTAAAACACTTCTTTTCGTAAAATAATTATTCAAAC
>PDNB01000339.1:0-16109 GCA_002573585.1 Helicocarpus griseus UAMH5409
CAACGAAAAAAAAAAAAAAAAAAAAAAAAAAAAAAAAAAAATAAGGCCGGAGAAACGCAGCCAGGCCAGTTGACGGAAAATGTGAGTTTCTCCCACGCTATCTATGCGTAGTGCTCTCTGGGCCCGATGAGGTATGCATCCGGTAGCGGTTGGCTACACTTAACAATTCAAGACTTTTTCAGTACTAGCCGTGACCTGTCAGAGAGTCTTGCCATATATTGGGTATGAAAATCAGTTTGAGAAGGTGATAATTTCAGAAGTCCTGAGACTTATGGGATATATTGACCCGCCACGCCAATTCGAAGTCAAATAACATAGGTAGGTATTGGAGAGGTTAACGAGAATGCCAATCAGCAGCCTGGACAAGAGGGCGGGCAAGGTGAAATCAATTGTCCTCCATGCTTGACCACCGGGAATAGGGCCGGACAGCCCAAAGGGATGGGCTCACCTCCTCTCGCCCAAAAAGTCCCAGAATTGGAGTTGTGATGTAGTATACCATGAGGCTTGGAGAGCGATTCTACGAAGATTGTGGTCACTTGGAGAGATCATGCTGTGTGACATCCGGAAACGGTCAACGGCCAGGCTGGGGGGTTACAAAACCCTTTTTTCCTCACAACCTGGAATGACTTGGATATCTCACATCTATTGAAAAACTACGAAGCTCAACTCCTCTCAGATCATTATGTAACTCAGATTTCCATTGCCCTCATCTAACTTCTAGATAAAGAGAAATCTAACATCACCCATAGCTGGCCACAATATGCACACACACATGGAACCAGCACATCTTTCCCAACATTCCCGGTATGTATCTATTCCTTTCTTTTCCGTTCCTTTGCTCCCCCTTTAACTGTGCAACAACCGACTAACAATCAGACCAACCCCATCCGTTCTAATTATAAAATCTTTCTAAGGGTAAAATGAACATCATTAAACAAATGAGAAGATAGGGAAAAAAAAGCAGAAGAAAATCCTCAACTCGTCATAGCATCTTAGTTGGCTTGCTTAGCAAAAGCTTGGGCACCATCAACAAGTCTCCGCTCGGTGTTCTGGCGTCCGTTGACGAAGTCGGGGTAGTTGAGGGTCAGCTCAACAGCGCCATTGACAATGTTGTCGGCAGCCTCGACACCAAGCATGAAAGAGTGGTCCTGGTTGCCAACCTCGTATCTCCAGCTGCCGAAGCGGCCACGGGACCAGATATCCTGGGCTTGCAGTCTGGGGAGGAGCTCCTTGAGGACGCCCTCACGCTCCAAAGAGGGGGTGGGGTAGCCGTGGTCGAAGCGGCGGTGGTAGGTGGAGACGATCTCGTCGGTGGGCTTGAGCATCTCAGTGTTGACGAGGCCTTGGATGGACTCAGCGAGGAGGGTGGCGTGGTTGACGGGCTTCATGGAAGATTCAGAGACCTCAAGCATAATGGACCAGTAGGGGCCCTCCTTGGCAGAGGTGTCGCTGGGCTTGGAGCCGTTGGCGAGCTGCTGGGTGGACAGCTTGACGGAAGCCTCGGGCTGGTTGTGGGGAGAGTAGTTGGAGAAGATGGTGGCGCGGTAGAAGGGGCAGTCGTCCTCGGGGAAGTAGAGCCAGCACTTGTCACCGATTCTCTCGGGGCGCTCGCCACGGATACCGACACCGATGACGTGAGTGGAGGAGTAGAAGAGACCCTTGCTGAGGTCGACCAACTCCTTGTCACCCATCTGCTCAACCAAGGTGTCTACTTGCATGGTGGAGATGAGCTTCTTGTAGCCAATGGTGGTACCATCAGCAAGGGTAACGGTCTTGTTGCCGGCGTTGACCTTGGAGACCTTGCCCTTCTCGCCGTAACGAGTCTTCTCCTTGGGGAGAGTGTCTGCGACGGCAATCCAGATGCCACCGGTACCACCGCGAGCGGGGAAGCGGAAGGTGGCATTGGGACCCCAGTTACCAGCGGTCTTTTGCAGGACAACGTTGGTGGTCACAGCCTTGAGATTGGGAGCAGCAACACGCTCGCCCAACCAGGCACATTGCATCTAGAGACCAATTAGCGGGGATGATAAGATATCTAATAACTGCAGAAATTCATACCTTAGTAGTAGGAACAGCCCAGACCTTGTAGTTGTAAGGGCGCATGAAAAGGTCGGCAATGCCCTTGCCCATCATTCGCATAATCCACTCGTCAAAGTCCTTGGGCTTAGTGTTGGCAACGCGGGCCTCGAGGGCAGCGTCGATCATGCCATCCAAGCACTTGACTTGGTCCTCCTTGGGCAGCATGGAGATGTTGTTCTGGAAGGGATAGGGGACCCAGAGGCCCTTGCAGCGGACGTAGGAGATACGCTGGTGGGTGTACCAGTCGTCATCCTTGGGCAGAGCCTCGTCGATGCAGTCGTCAAAATATTTGTAGTGGGAGAAGATGACATGGCCACCGACGTCGTACAACTACAGCCACGGTTTAGTTAAAACTAGAATTCAATTGAGGTTGAGAGAGAAGGGAATAAAAAACTTACGAAACCCTCAGGGGTGACGTCTGTGGAGGCAAGACCACCGGGGGTCTCATTGGAGTCCACAATCATCCAGGATGGCCCATTCTGTAGCAGAAACAGTTAGTTAGCGATTGAATCTTTTTTTTGTAGAATATGAGGAATTGGGAGGTCGTACGATCTGATTGAGGCGCTTAGCAGCACCCAGACCGGTGGGACCAGCCCCAATGACCAGGACATCGACGGAACTATATAGAGCAAGTCCCGTTAGTGATACATTATCTCAAAGAAGAAAAGGGGAGGGAGAGAGAGGGAAAACGCACATATCAGGGTGTGTCATTCTGCCTTGGAGGATATCCTGGAAGCTGGGGACGCGCTGCAAAGTTTTGCGGGCGAGACTGAGCATGAAACCAAAGGTAACGGCAGACCTTTGTTAAGGAGAGAGAGGTGTGTTGCTGCTGTGTTGAGGATTGAGGATTGAGGTGTTGTGGTGGTGGTGGTGGTAGGAGAAGAAGAGGGAGATGAGAAGGGGGAAGGGACGCGTGTATATATGAATGGGGGGAGATAAGAGAATGCAACAGCAGCAGCAGCAATGGCAGCGGCAGCAGCTTAGAGATAAGAGGATAAGAGGATGGATTGGCGAGCACAGGTAAAGAAAGAGAAGAGACAAGAGAGGAGAGAGGAAGAAGAGGGAGAGATGGGATGAGAGATGAGAGATGAGATGTCTGGTCTCTGGTGTCTGGAGTGTCTGGTGGTGGTTGCGGTGGAGGACGCAGGAGGCGGGAACACTGCAAATTGGGTTGGGTGGAAGGAAAAGGGGTCCACACGGAGGCAAAAGGAACAGCCTGAACTCTGTGAACTCTCAACCACGACAGCTAGAGACAGCTACAGACAGCTTTCTACTGACATCTAACAATGAATGATTCTAATTCTTTAATTCTATCCCTCATCCATATTATTGGCGGGGACATATCTATCCTCGAATCACCAACTACTACTACGTCCGAACACACCTATATAACTGATATCCACGTGCATCCATCTATCACGGTACCCTCCGTCCTCCGCTGCTTCAATTAAGTACTGATACCATTTCACAGGTCTGATAACAGCCCCTAACAGCTGGGATATCCCCTTCTACAGAGTACATGTATCAACAGCATTTCTCTATCCCGTTTCCAGCACACATCCTGCAAAAGGTGTTCGCATACAAAAAAAAAAATAGAAATAAAAGAAATAAAATAAAATAAAGCATCCAGAGCCTGTCCCCTTTAATCCTCTCTCGACGATCACAATAGTGGCACGCATGAAATATGCCTGCTGTGGCCATGGTGATAAGTCAAGAGACTTCAACTTTTTCAAGGGGGTCCCCCTCCTCCACCCGCCAACGGATCATTAATTGCTTTGCTCCATAAGCGGATCGCCACCGACTTTTTCCAGCAAGTTGCAAACCGCATCTCAAGGTTACTTCGAAACACGTTTTTTACTTAGTAGTAGTCCAAGATCCTCGCGGCCGGAAGAGATCCCATGTTCCCTTCATTTCCTTTTTCTTGGGTTCCTGAAACCTGCCCGTGGAGACTGCTGACTTGTAACTGGTACGAGTGATGAACAAGGAAGCACGGGCAAAAGACAAAGTACCAGCAGCGTACCGAGCACCTCTTGCTGGGGTTTTTCGGCCGTTTACAACCAACAAAAAGTCAACCCAGAAGTATGGGTGTTTTTGCGGTGGATACTGGATTAGTACTTTTACCCTAACAATCCCCCCGTCCCAAAAAGAAAAGAAGAGCCAAGTCCGGCGCATGAAGCTTATCGAGGAAAAGGTGTGCAGTGGAAAGTTTCCTCAAATGACAAAAAAGGGCTCAAACAAATCCCAAACAACCTTGGAGCCAACCTTGAAACCCAATAATAACAGGCAATGACGAGTGCCAAACCCTATTGATTATTAGGTATTATTATTTTAGACGAGACATGTCGAATATATTGGGATCTGCCCAGGGATAATAACTGAAGAAGGCACACACAGGGGTGATTGGCTTGCATTCTACAATAATTGATGTATGCATCAGTAAGAAGCAATAACGGTGGCATATGGTGCTATATCATGCTATGTTTCAGGGTTGCTCATCATCTCGGGATGGACTTCCATACCCCCGTCTATAATCTATATGGTCTATCTGTACCTGAGAATAATGAATATAGCAGCGGTGGAGTCCCCGTTAGCACGTTTCTCGGGATAACCCTGTTGTCTTTTCTTCTTCTGCTCTCTGCAATCTGGCATCTTGAAGTATATACATGTTCTTGTACTGTGGCAATAAGCAGCAGGGAAACTCGGAGGATTGCGCGGCATGGCTGTCCGCTGATTGGCTGCAGGTGCAGTGGGGCGGCATCCCCTCAGGGTTTGGGCGATCCCATGCACGCTAGCCGTGAGCTTGCGTAAGCACCTGGACCCAGGTACTGTCCATGTACCTGGCAGTGCTATCCTGCATACAAAAGATACCTGGCTCTACTCCAGACTATTCCTCAACCACCAAATGGTGTATTCTCGGCCAGCCCTAGCAAGAGAGAAACTTCAAACAAGGGAAACATCAAACATCATCTCCACGTTGGAGTCGAGAACGTTGATGTTGTCTTCTTCTTCTTCTTCTTCTTCTTGTCTCATAGGGCTAACCACCACCATGTATATGCACCTCTTCGAGAACGACAGCAAGATACAGTACTATAAGGCACTATACTATCTATCTATCGCAAAAACAACCGGGATCTGCCAACATCTGCATCTTGAAGAAAATGAAGAAAATATCATATCTCAGTGCATTGCTTCATTCTCAATATGTCAGTAGTATCCGATCACAAGAAACAAAGAAGCAGAGCCGCAAACTAGATAGATATACCAATCCCCCTTTACTTCAAGTCTTCAACCCCTGACCTAGAAGAGTCCATCCAGAGACGCCAATTGGACGGGTCCTTGCCGCCAGTTAAAATGCAATATAACTTCTTCATCTATAATGAGATATATATAGCCACAGGTGGTTGGATAAAACAAGCTCCTCTCATTTACATTATTATGAGGGTGAGGATGGATGAGCTGCCCCCTTTTATATCGTTCTATTTCTTTGATCTTGATATACGATGAATTCAAAAGGAGATCCACCCACCCGCTCTGTGCGAGATTATGTATGGGGTCCATATTTAGTAGTAGTAATTAACATGCATACATGGTACAGACACAGAGATAGAAAGAAGAGGTTAAAATGCGGCATGCTAGAGATGGTCTCAGTTGAGCGGTACAGTAGCTGTGGTTCATTTTATTTTTGGGGGCAGGTTGTTGTTACCATGGATAGGAACACAGGACAGCCCGATAAGAGGGAAAAGAAGAAAAACAGAACGACTCCATAATAATAATAATAATAATAGTTGATAGAAAGAAACCGTAGTCGAGTCAAGACGGCGGAGGCCAGAGTGTGCGTGTGCTCTGCAAAAGAAGTGGACTGAGATGATTGATTCAAGTATTTCCACCCGCCGCCGTCCAGACTTTCCAGACATTCGACGACATCCCCCTAACCTAACCTTCCAACCTTCTTCTCTCTCTCTCTCTGTCTCTCTCTTCTTCTCATTCTCTTCTCTTTTAACCTTCCAACCTTTTTACTACAATTACTCTTACTTACTCACCACACACAACTCTAATCTTCCCCATTCCATTCTCTTAATTCTCTTTCTTTTCTACTTCTACCTCTTCTTCCTCTTCCTCTTCCTCTTCCTCCCTTCTCTCCCTCCCTCTCACTTTCCCCCTTCCTCCATCCCAACTGGCATCCACCGTGTTTGGCCAAACTGCCTTCCACCGGTCGCGACCGTTCGACTTCCAACGGTTCCTCTCTGACCAGGTCATCCGCACCAACACCGCCATCATGAGCACCGCTGAAGGTGAGAAGAAGGTCCGCACCTCGGGCGAGCACTCGCCCACTGATGCCTCTTCTTCCTCCGGCCCCGTCCTGCCCACCACCAATCCCGCCGCAAACCCGGAGCCCAAGCAGGCTTCCTTCCATCCCGCTTTCTACGTGATGTGAGTAGACATCAGATCATTGAAGAAAAGATGAAGGATAGAAAGCTAATGGTTTAATTCGAATTCAGTGCTTGGATTACCCTGAGTTCCAGCGTCATCCTGTTCAACAAGAAACTGCTTGATAGCCAAGAGAATATCTTCCGTATGTCTTTTTTCACTTACACTCCTCACCCCTTAATTCTTAACCCATAACTCGAATAATTAAGGCTAACTAACATCTGTTTCCTCAATATAGCATTCCGTACGTATTTTTCTCTAATAAACCGTCATACAAAACTCCTTTGGTAGGCCAAGCATTCTCACAGTTTCACAGCAATTCTCCTTACAACATGGCATATGGGCTTCGCTTCCTTCATGACCCAGATCCTGGCCCGCACTACCACCCTCCTCGATGGCCGCAAGAAGGTCAAGATGACCGGACGCGTCTACCTGCGCGCTATCGTCCCCATTGGCTTCTTCTTCAGTTTGTCCCTCATCTGCGGTAACAAGACCTACATGTACCTCTCTGTCGCCTTTATCCAGATGCTCAAGGTAAGGAATATATATTCCTCCGCCTCGACTCCGCACATTATCTCTAACCCGTCTCCAAAAAGGCAACCACCCCCGTCGTCACTCTTCTTGCTACATGGGCTCTCGGAATGGCCCCGCCCAACATGAAGGTTCTGTTCAACGTCTCCTTCATCGTCATTGGTGTCATCATCGCCACTTTCGGTGAGATTCACTTCGTCTTGGTCGGATTCTTGTACCAGGCCTTTGGTCTCATCTTCGAGGCTATCCGTCTTGTCATGGTTCAGCGCCTTCTCAGCTCTGCTGAGTTCAAGATGGACCCTCTCGTGTCTCTCTACTATTTCGCTCCCATCTGCGCTATCATGAACGGCATTGTCTCCCTCTTCTTGGAAGTTCCCGACGTCTCCATGGAGAACCTCTACAGAGCCGGTTTGATCACCCTGGTCATGAACGCCATGGTTGCTTTCCTTCTCAACGTCTCCGTTGTGTTCCTGGTATGTGACCTCGCATCAAATTTCATGTCAAACAACCACTAACAGCAACATACAGATTGGCAAAACCTCTTCTCTGGTCCTCACCCTTTGCGGTGTGCTCAAGGATGTTCTCCTTGTTGCCATCTCCGCTGCCTACTGGAAGACCCCAGTCACTCTCCTCCAGATGTTCGGTTACTCCATTGCTCTTGGTGGCATGGTCTACTACAAGCTCGGTGCCGATAAGATCCGCGAATATACCAGCCAGGCCAACCGCTCCTGGGCCGAGTATGGCACCACCAACCCTATCCAGCGCAGACTCATCGTCATTGCCAGCTCCACCCTTTTCGTTGTTATGTTGCTCGTCGTTATGGGATCGCCTCGCAACATGGTCGATGGTATCATCTCTGGCGCCGCTAGCACCGTCGATGGCTCCCCAAACGGCTCTTAAGGGATTACTTGTCTACCCGCTAATGTGAGGGCGGTAAAAGAAAAGCAAAAGGTCTACGCTGATGGTTGGGCCAGACTACAGGGTCTACTTGCATTACTAGCCTGTGGTTAAGAGCAGCAGACCTACACTCGCATTGATTTTAACACAGAATGTGGATCATGTATGATGGAGCAGGAATGAAAAAAAAAAGGGGGAGGGAATATAATATCACGAATAGACTTCATTTCTCTTCGGTTTTGCGTTACCAACCGCTTCGATTGTTGACGATACCCGGATTCCTCGTTTCCCTGTTGCCGACGAACACAGAAAGGGCAAGGAGTTGGGGGGAGGAAACGTAATTTGGAAGTCAACAGTCGGTTTAATTTTCTGTCCCTGTATCGCTCTGTTCTGTTCTTCTTTAGCATGCTAGATGCAGACGGCGGTGATGGATTTGTGAGATTGTTTTTTTTTTCCTTTTGTGTGTGTGTGATGGGAAAAAAGAACACTACTTGAGGCGTTGTTATTTTCATTCTAATCTTCTTTTTTCTTCTCTTGTCACTTTTGCATCTGGGATATTTTCTTATGCCCGTGTGTTTCTACCTTCTTGACCACCCCCCCTTGCTCTTCGCATTTTTCTCTTTTCCTTTCCAGCGAGGGATTTCTATTGTCCAGTATATTTATTTTATTGAATGATTTCTTTTTTTTCTTGTACACCCACTTCTTTTCAACATGCTTTACGCATATCTTTTTTCGTTTTCTTCACTTTCTTGTGATTTTACTGCTATCTTTCTCATGATCTGTTTGATCTCATTTTTTATTTCTTATTCTTTATCCCTCCTCTTTCTTCATTCCCTCCAAATGGTTTTTCCCTTTATACATTGTTAGAGGTGCTTCTTGTTCTTTTTATGCAACAGAAACAGAAAACAGAAAACAGAGAGATAGCTGGCAATATCAATATGAGATACAGTGTATTAATAGAATGATGTTTTTCCTCTTCTATAACATCACTATGCTGGAGTCTGGGAGCAGGCAAGAAGAGGCATGGGACATGGCATGCAAACTGCTGCAAACTGCTGCAAAGCACCGCCGCCAAGGCCCAACGGGGCTGCCAATTGCAGTGGTCGAGTCGTCTGCGTATGATACTGTATGGCACTGTATGGAAAACCTGGCAGGGAACGGGGATTGAGACCAGCGATACCGGACAACAGGGAACAGCAGGAATCAGTGGGTGTTTGCAATGTTTGTATTTGGTACAACAATACCAAAGTGACAATGCCGCCCATTGAACATGTAACAGAGACACTGCCAAGCCTGCACATGCATACATGTCCCGGCATCTCATACTGCATATTACATACATGTCCAACCATGGAACACGGTTTGCATACGTGCTGTAATTGGCTGGCTACACCGGGGGAATGCACGCGCTAATCCAGAAACAGGATAGTCGATGCGGCCGGGAGGGCGGGAAGGGCTGTGATTGGCTGCGGTGCGTGGTTGGTGGCTGGGCTGAGGAGGGACTTGGCAGGTACCTGGCCGATAGGCGAATTCTGCGGGTGATGCGAGGTAGCGGCAGGGTACCGCATGGCTGGCGGGCCAATCGCATCTCTCGCTTCCATCTCTCTGGTTTGCTTGCTTTGCTTGCTTTGCTCAGGTCATCATCGGCTTCTTTCTCCTCCTCCTCCTCCTCCTCCTCTTCTTCTTCTTCTTCTTCTTCTTCTTCTTCTTCTCTTCACTCCTCACTTCTCTCTTCTCTTCCCTTTTCTTCTCTATTCTACCTGGGGGGGTACAGTCATCCGCCTACTGACTGTCTGACTGTCTTGTATCTTGTTTATCCCTCTCACCCATCAATCCATCAATCCACTCACTCCTATCCTATACTCTACTCTACTATACTATACTATACTCCATCCTCCTCCGCCGTATACAGCTAGCTATCCGGTACCACCTCAGCTGTCGTTCCATCCTACCTTGACCTCCCTCCCTCCCTCTCAATCGCCGTCGCCTGTTGTCACCCCTTTCGTCTTGTCTCTCAATTACTAACCATCTATCTCATCTTATCTCATCTCATCAACAGCAACATCAACATCTGATCTATAGGTTGCTATAGGCTCACTCCTGTTTCTTCTCACTGATACCAGCACTCTTTCCGCGTCTTAACCTACAGATACCGTTCACTTTGCATCATACCAGTCAACCAATTGCCATCATGGGTCCCACGATCTTCGACAACCTCTCCGACGGCCCCGCTGTCGTCCTCCCCCCGCAACATCCTCATCCATTCCCCCATTTCTCCCACTCTTCTCCCATGAACATCAACAACCCCTTCAGCTCCAAATCCTCATGGAAACCTGCTCCCTCTTCTTCATCTTCTGCTCCGACGTTGAACCCTTCTCGAAAACGCTCGCGTGACGACTACTCTGCCTCCATTGAAGACGAACCACACGATACCACCACCGTCACTGCTCCTCCTCCTGCCCCTCCCGTCGAAGAAGAGCCAATCTATGGCGAAGGCATGGTCCTCCTCAACCCCCGCAGCGGCATGGTCATCTCTGCGGAAAGCCAGACGGGCACCTGGTATGAAGAAAAAGCAGAAACTACCGCTTCCTCAGCCCCGCCCATTGCCGTGCCCACCTCCAGTTCCTCTTCAAACAACCAGCCAGACCTGCCTAGTCGCAAATCTCAGCGTCTGGACGCGACTGCCTCGGGCTGGGATGACATCACTGCTGCCGCGATCCAAGCTAAGCTTCAATCGTCTACCCATGAAGACAGCTACCGTCCCACCAAGCAAGCCTCCTCTTCTTCCCTGGCTTCTTCTTCCTTCAACTCTCAAGAACCACACGTCGACGACTTCACCCACATGCTGGGAATCAGTTGGCAACGCGTGTCGCGCACTGATGATGATGTTGCTGCTGCTGTCCGTGGCTGGGAGAGGTATATCCAAAACCACTTTGCGGATCATATTCAGGAGGCGGAGATTCTGCTGAAGCACCGTGGTTTGACCGCGTATTTGGTTGCTGGCCGACCATCCGCAACCAGCAGCAACACCGTCTTCTACCTCTTCAGCGAAGACCTCACCGAAGCGCGTCTCGTCGGAAACAGCTGGGAAGCCTGCCTGCGCAATCTGCGCTCGTCACCCATCGAATATGAGTCTGGCTCGCAGGTGCTAAGAGCTGCAGAGAGGACCCCGGAACGTGTTGTCGAGGATAAGGGAGTCTTGATTGGGTCCGTTGGTGTTGATGGCGAGAATGGGGTTGTTATGGGGGACGCCATGGGGATGGACATTGACCAGTAGACTCGGTTACGACTATTTATTCGAGTGTATATCGCCATTACCGCCCTTCTTTCACCGTTTCGTTCGACCGATCGGCCCCGTGACATTTACGTGACTAGCTCCGGATATTCTTTTCATGCTGCCTTGTTATTTTTATAAGTGCTTTCCATGGTTTGTCCATTATTTTCTTTGTTTTATTTTTTATTTTTTTATTTTTTTCCTTTTTTACTTCTTACTTTGATTTCAACAGGGTGTTACTATCGGGTTGCTTATTTTACTGTATTATTCTTTCTTGCTGCTTGCATTACTATGTTTTATCCTTTTCTTTTATTCTTATGTGATATTGGTTTTGGGGATTGGGTGGGTTCACGGGGGCTTTTTTATTTTATTTCTTTGCGTGTTTTTATATTTTGCGTTGTTTTCTGTTTTTGTTTTGCTTTGCTTGAGGGGGGAGAGGACATGCTGCTCTATATTTTATGAGCGAGAATATCAATTTACGAAAAGATGAGAAAGAAAGCAAGAAAAGAAAGAAAGAAAGCCAAAGAATCAATAAGAAATGAAATGAATGAACTTGCTATTTGATGCTTTTTTAAGTTTTGAGTTGTCAAAGTCAAAATTGAAGCCTTGTACGGACCTGTAACCTCAAGAATTCGTAGCAACGCTCGTAGTTTCATTCCCTAAGATTTATTGATACTAAAAAAACCATCTAAGCTACTTAGCTAGCTACAGATTCTCAAAAATTATCAGACGCCAATGATTAATTAATTTCCAAACCAACCAACAAAAGTCAAATATAACGCCGGCTTAGCTAGATACAAATTAAAAGTAATCATCCTCATACCCCCCTTCATCATCACTGCCACCCCCATAATAATGCCCCGCAAAGGCATCGTCGACATGATCATCCTCATCCTCATCTTCCTCTTCCTCGTCTTCATCCATATCCTCGTCTTCTTCGTCTTGGCGGGGTGTGCCGCTTATCGGCTCTGGGAGCTCGCCTAGGATTTCTTCATTGGGGTTTGGCGTCGTTACCGTTGCTGGTGGTTCTTCGGGTTCGGGGGGTTGTCGTTGTGCTGCTGCTGCTGCGGCGGCGGATGGTGGTTTCGTAGATAGAGATGGAACTGTAGGCGCAGGCACAGGCGCGGTAGGCGGGGGTGTGGGCGCGTGTACCTTGGGAACAGGAGCAGGAGCAGCAGGCGTGCTCCCGCGCGGCCCCTTGACGACCCTCTCCCTAATCGGCCCCCTAACACCACCACCACCAGTAATACTACTAACACTCCCAGCACCACCGCCAAAACTCCGCTCAGAAACCACGCTGGAACTGCGTACGCTCCTCGCCCTCTCCCTCCCAATCCCACCTACTCCACCCCCCTCCTCCCCTTCCTTCCCCTTCTTAACATCCTCATCCTCATACATCTCCTCTAACAACCGATAATTAATCTTCTTACTAAACCCCCTCTTCTCCAACATCCTCCTCGTCGCCTCTGCCGGCGTCGACGCCCTCGTCCCCCCTTCTTTACCCTCTTCACCCCCCTCTCCCTCCCCACCACCGCCACCACCGCCATTAAGATACCCCACATCCCCCATCCGCCCCTTCCTCCTCTTCCTCGGCCTCTGGCTCCCCGGCACGCGCCCATTCGCAATATCTTCCTCCTCAATCAGCGCGCGCTTGAGCGCTTTGGCCTGCTGCGTGCGCAGATAGTCCTTGTTCTCATGGACCCAGATGCGTTCTTTGATCTCGACTTCGGAGGGGCTGAGGAGGCAGTATTTCACCTCGGGATCCGAGTCGAATTCGTGCTCGGAGATGGTTGGGTCGGAGGAGACGGGGGGTTTTGGTGCTGTGGTTACCGTAGTTGTAGTGGTGTTGTTGTTGTTGGTGGTGGTGGTGGGGAGGAGGCTGGAGCCGGTGGTGAGGAGTTCTTGCATTTCTGACTCCAGGGCGGATTCGGAGGCGAGTTCGGAGGCGGTTGGGGGTGGGGGTTTGTAGTTTTTGGAGCCCTTGGGGCGGCCGCGTTTGGCCTTTTCGGGGGCGGCGGAGATGGCGGTGGCTTCGTCTTCGCCGTGCCCGTCTAGTAATGCTGGGTCGATGGGGAGGTCGGGTATAGCGAAGCCGTCTGCATCTACCCGTCTCGGTTGGGAGGGTGGAGGTGGTGTTGGCTCAAACGCGCTTTCGTCGTCGTCGTCTTCTTCACTATCGTCTTCGCCTTCGGCATCGCTTTCGATCTCCGCGGCTGTCTCTGGAGCCGCCTTTCTCTTCTTCTTCTTCGTCGTCGTCTGCTTCAACCTCTTCTTCCCCTTTGTGAAAGAAGGCGGGTCATGCGCGTTCTCCAGCTGGACGGAGCGGAATTGGTCGACGGTGAGATCGCCGCTCTCCGTGGCTTTGAATTCGTTTAGGCGTTGGTGGATAGTCAGTTCCGTCACTTTCACCACGTAGACAACCTCGCGGACGGTTCGGCGGAAGTTGTTCATGCGGGCTGCGAGAATCAAAGCTGCACCACAGATACCAGCGGGTCGTCTTCCAGTAATCATCCAATCACGGTTCATCCGTTGTACGATGCGCACAGCCTCGCTTGCGACTTGCATCATCGAGCTGCCGAATTCGAGCTGTTTGGCAAACCTGTAAATCAAACTTTCCGGGTCGATGGGGTTCATGATGAAGACGTTTCCGCCAAGGCGGAGTTCGTCGAGGAGCGCTTTGTATGCACGGCCGAGTTTGAAGACGTTGATCTTGTAAATCCTTAGCTTCTGCTGAGCGCGAAGAATGGAATCTCGGGGTAATACGTACCATCAGAACATCTGCAAAGTCAATCAACATGACCGTATTTCCATCCTGACGTCGGCAAGCAATGTACAGACACACGGCAGCGACGGTCTTTGTCCGGCGACCTTGGATAAAGTTCAATCCCACTGCAAGCTTAAAGACTTGGCCGGCCGCCTTGGTAGCGCTTTCGGGGACGTGTAGTGCTCGAGATAGCTGGGCGATATAGCGGTTTCCTAGTGATCATTAACAACTGCCACCGAATCAAGGGCCCCCTGAATATAAAGAGGGGGGAACATATGTAGAAAAACCCACCATTCTGCTCCGTAATCTCCCTACTCTCCATCCCACCTCCTCTCTGAAAGCCAGGCCCAAAACTACGTCCATGACTCTGATCAGCTCCAACAAAAGTACCCTGCACAACAGCCGCGCCAGACGAAGATTCCCCAAAGGTAATTTCAGACACGATGTTTGCTTCGCTGACGACACGACCGCAGCCCGCACACACTTTCTGGCCTTCATCCTCGACGATGTTCGGGGCGGGACAGGTTGGGTTCGGACAGGTGCTGGTCTTGGGATGGGTGGTGGGTTTTGTTGGCTGGGGGCGGGGGATTGGGGTGGGATTTGGGTTGCGGATGCTGGCGAGGCGTTGGACGGGGGCGCGGATTCCGACTGCTGGGGCCCGGGGGAAGCGGGTTGGGGGGCGCATGCTGGACATGGCGGGATGCCGATGCCCCGGGGAGGTAACCTTTTATTTCAATATATGGTGGTCTATACAGAAGATGTTAGTGGTTATTATAAGAGGGAATGGAGAGGTTGTGGGATTGGGGCGGGACTCACGGATTTGCAGAACGATAGGTAGGGGGATCTGGCTATATCTCAGGCGTATAGATGGCGTATAATTAGGCGCATATATCAAGAATGACAGCTATGTGTCGAGATATCTTGGATATAGATAGGTACTGTAGGTGTTGAGAGGGATGAATGCGCTCGGCGGGCGACGGGGCTCAGCGAGGATCGGCGGGGGCTTGGCGCGTTCAGCGTGGTGCAGCGGCTAGTGCGCTAAGCGAAGTGACTAAGCAGCGTCACGTGACAGCTTGCAGACCCCGGGTTCGATCCGGGAGAAGACGGATTCCTTATTTATCTATTATTATCCATCTCGTCAACAACACCGTCTGCATCGTCTGCGATGGATCTAATATAGTCCTGGTTAACAATACACCCTGATGCATCCGTGGACGCTTACTCTACGATGAGCAATGCTCGGAAACTATGATAATGAATGAATAATGATAATGTCACGGTCACGGGACTGTTGGATAAGTAAGCTCGCTGAGGCAACGCAGCGCCGCCGATCCCCTACCCCGCCTCTGTCAGCTACGCAATATTACATATATGAGGTATCAACATTGAGGCTGCGTATGAGGCCTATTGAGGACAGCATAACAATAGGATCACAGAGGTGATATGATGTCTAGTTGACAACACCAAGGCGTAGGCCGGGTGGCAGTATATCATTGGGTAATGAGTGGCCGCTGAGCGGCCGGCGAAAGGCCTACTTACAGGTAGTGCTGTGTTCAGAAGGCCAGCAATTCGTTCCTGAACTATTGAAGTCTTTGAAATCCTCATACAAATTACTACGTACTATCCTGCCTTTTCCATTACAAGAGATCTCTAGCTTGTTTCCACCTAACGTCACGTGTCGACGCCGTCTGCCCTATGCTGCGGCGCAGACCGTTACAGCTTTGACATATCACAAAAAAAAAACACAATATAATGAGTGTAGATTATCATTCGGCATGAAAAATATCTTCTAAAGAAAGTAGCATAGATCTATATATATTATTGCAAGCAAATCTCAGACTCTTTCAAACTTCTCAGAAAGTAAAAAAGATCAGTCATTGTTTCCAACATTTTCTTTCAGAGATTATGAAATAAAAGCTTTCTTCAAGTCATTGTGTGACGGCAAGGCATCGAGCTAGAATAAGGAATCCTATTAAGGCCTAATGTACAAGAATCTAAAGCTGAGGAAGAAAAGAAAGAAGAAAAAAGAGAAAAGGCTGGGGGAAGAAGCCTATATACAAACGCAGGGACTTTGCAATGGAATAATATAACCCCATCTGCCCGGGCGGAATCCTGCAGCAACAACCCCCTATCCGG